>SMLS01055961.1:0-23273 GCA_004785975.1 Popillia japonica
GATTGGGTAGAATTTGTTCAATCAGATTTTCGATCTCTTCTTGTAAATGATCAATAATATAGCGGTAATTATGCATTTCCGTAATATACCATCTTTCGGATTTTTCTTCGTAATATGACGAATTTAATTTATTTGCCATATTTCGTAAATTGTGGTATTCCTCTAACAGTGGTTCAATTTTTATTGTTTTTACAAGCGTCCATGTGTTATCTTTAATTTTTGCAGTGCCTAATTTATATGGTAAAATTCCCGGATTATTGGATATTTTTGTAATGGTTATTCCGTCTTGTTCTTCTAACACGACGAGTGCTATGAGGACACAGGATCTGAAACAGGTGGTTGTTTTAACCTGTTTATATGTATAATAGTTTCGGTGTTAGTTTTTATGTTTTTCACGGACTGTTTGTACGGAAAAAGTATCTATGTGAATTTTTTCAAATGGCTTTTCATAAGATTCCGTTAAATTTAGGGGCAATTTAGGCGGGTTCCGATCATATTTTGCTTTCTTACAAATTTCGCATTTATTGATGTAATTTGTTACGTGTGTGTCCATCTTGTTCCAATAATATCTTCTTTGTAAATATGAAATAGTTTCCGTTATTCCTCTGTGGTTCGTCTTTCCTTCGTGATGATTTTTTATTAATTCATTTTGTTTTTCTTCATCTTCTACTACTTCTAGTTCTTTTGTACATCATATTATTTCTGGTCCGTTTTGTCCGAAAAGCTTACAATATTCTCTACAGAATTGTTTATAAGTTTCTTCTAAATCGAACATGATATAATATTTCCGATTTGGTTGCAAATAACCTTTCATAAAGTCCTGAATTAATGTTGAATTATCTGTTTTAGGTATTTGAATACGATAAATTGTTTTTCCATCTTTTATAGTAAATTTTACAGGTTGTGGATTTATATGAACGGTTTTTACATGAATTTGTTGTTGTTTGTTGTTAATTACTTCTTCTTGAATCGGTATGCTGTTCGGGGGTCCATCTTCCATATTAGAATTTATTGTATCTAATAGGTCGTTTTCTCCTTCTAAGTCGTTTATGATATTTTCTATTTCTTCAGCGGATAAACGAATATTTTCATCGGTATGTAGTAATTGTTCTAGTTCTTCGTCGTCGATATTGACTATCATAGATTCAGTTTCTAGTGGATTTAATTCGATTCGCGATAGAGCATCTGCATTAGTGTGTTTATTCAATTTACGATAATCGTTTACCATGTGCCATTTCTGTTTTCGAACTTCTTCTTTGTGTATGTGTGGATAACTGTACGATTTTGTGTATGTTGGCATTGTACCATCTTTTACCTTGATTTGTTGTTGGTTTGCTTTGTTAAATGTTAGAGGCATTTTTTCGTTATAGAGAATGTCCTTGTATTTAAAACATAAATCTTTTATTGTCTTCTTTTCTTTATTATTTAAGTGATTTAGTCTTAATTGGTTAACATTTTCGTTTAAGTATCTATTTACCTGAGCTTCATCGAAGTTTGGCATTTGTGCTTCATTAGTAGGGATTTCAAAGTCGTCGGCTTCCATTGGTGTTTTGATATCGAAATATTGTTCGTTATCTGAAGAGTTTGTAATTGTTGTATAACATTCAGAATTTTCTACATTTACAATTGATGCGGGAATTTCTAGATTTGGTTTAAATTTTTGATAGGGCAGATATTTTTCTCCTTGAATTGTATTAACAGGAATTTTAACAATTTTCTCACATCTAGGTGGAATGGTTAACTTTTTGAGAGATGAAATTTGTCGAGATTGGTTTTGAATCTTATTTTCAGACGAATGAATAGGGATTACTGCATTTCGGGTTAATAATCGATTGTTTTTTAAGTCTATTGTAGCGTTTAATTCTTTCAATAGATCTAAACCGATAAGACCATCATAGTTTGGATTAAAATCGAAGATGTGGAATTTGTGTTGTAAATTTTCGTTAAAAATTTTGGAAAGTGGTTTTATTACACTATAGTTGTGGTGACTAACATTATGTGCAGATTGAATTATGAAGTTATCTTCGCTGATTAGATGTGGATAGAAATTGGATGCTAAATTAGAAGAAATTAGTGATTTTGTCGAACCAGTATCTAACATAAATTTAGAATTTGTTTCAGGTAACACAATATATGGAAGTTTAGAGACTGTCGTAACGTTTATTTCAATTACTTCTCTGCTGTAGTTTCCGAGGCTGTTATATGAAAATTTTCCGCTTCTTCTTCATGTTCTGGAGACGGATCGTTTGTATTTTCTTCTGTTTGTGGAATTTCGTACGTATATTCTTCTGGATAATAATAGTTATAATCTAGTGCAGCAGCTTCGTCTTGATAAGGATCTTCTTGATAGAATAATTCTTCTACTTTAAATTGGGGTTGATTGTTGGTTGGAGCTGGATGTCGGTTGGGCTGTACGGTGTATCGTGATAATCCCGAATATGATGACCAATCCATGGGCGTTGGCTTCGGTAAAATTGATTTGTTTCCAACTTGTTGCGTATTTCGCGTCATTTGAGTGGGTGGTTTAAAGGGTTGGAAAGGTTGTCTTTGTTGGAATTGTGGGCGATTGTTGAAGTTACTTTGAGGAAATTGCGGGCGATGTTGGAAATTATTGAATGAAGGTTGTGGACGATTAAAATTATTATGGAAATTTTGTTGTGACGGTTGAGGTATAACAAATTTTGGAACAGTTACAGGTATAAACGATTTTTGTGGTGGGTGTGCGGATTTTGGTGGATTTGTTTTAAACATATACGTTTGGCGGTGTTTCTGCATTTGAAGATTCTCTTGTTCTTGTGCATAATTTAAAGCTTCTTCCAAGTTTGCTGGTGTTCTGCATTGCATTATAATACGCATTGGTTCTCTCAAACCATTTATAAAAGTTTGTAACGCTAATCCACGATATAGATCGATTTTATTTTGTCTCAAGGCGGCATTTTGTTCAGTTACATTGATTCGCGCTGTTAATAGGCTAAGTTGGTTTAAGCAACGTTCTCCAAAATCGATTGCTGACTCGTTTGAATATTGTTCGAGACGCTGTAATTCCGAAATTAGAGTAAGTTCGTTTCTTCGGTCGCTAAACGTGTTGACTAACAGAGTTCTTAAAGCATCCCAACTGGTGGTGTTTCTTACTGAGGTTATTTGTGCAGCTTTACCTTTTAATTTACTTATTATCGCTCGAAATAGAAAGCTATTGAACGCAGCATCATTAGGACGCGCTAATATTTGAACAAATGAATCGCAGCTTGAAATAAATGTGGAAATATTTAAAGGATCGCCATCAAAATGAGGAATAGTTTCGCAATAATCGCGCATAGACAGATTGATTTGTGCCATGTCGTCGAATATCGTAATTTCCGCAAATCTCGTTAAAATATCGTCAACAATAGACATACGCCAATGAAAAATATAATATAACTATAAACTATGAACAATATTACTTACATTAAAATCGTTAATTTCATTTCTTCGTTTGTTTCAATCTTGTTTCTTCTTGTTTCTTCTTAACCTACGGTGATCTCGATGATCTGGGTGGTTGGAACTTCTCGGCGATGTTTGTCCGGGTCGTTCTCGCTTGAATCTCGATGATTCCGGTTTTCTTGGGAATTTTGGATTTTTCAAGGCAAAGTGTAAAAACACACGATTTTTATATTCACTAAAAACCTCCTTAATATCCTACTGACTGCGCCATTTACGAACTCGGTTTAAAATAAAGTCTTTTTAAAAAAATCGTTTATTTTCCGCGAGCCGGAGTATACATCAATGGTTAATGTAAGACTGACTGTATAACTGTATTACAGAACGAAATGATATAAAATGCAAAGTTGCTGTTTTTGTAATTCTAAGAAGTAAAATAATGTCTTATATCTAACATATAGCAGCAGTAGCGTAACAAACGTAACTTTATTTTTATATTATCATAAAGACACTTAAATTCCTATTTTATCAATAACTGCTCAATCACTTTCATCACTGATATTGCACGAACATAAGATATGCTAATATTCAAAGCTGCGGCAACACGCTAAAATTACATAAATTATTACTCCTTGAATATTATTTTTATGAAAATACATCACTTACTTCTTTTACTACTGCTAAAGGTATCAAAGGTTGTCCGTGCATACGAATACTATCATGTTCTTGTTCACAGAACATTATTAACGCTGCAAGCATCTCTTTAGCCTACCTCCGCAAGTACTTCGGCATTTTAACCCAATAATACCTACTAGAAGTTCTAATAAGAAGTGATTTTGATCAAATAGGCAATATTTTAAGCAAAATAGACGTTAAAGAAACTAGGATAACCTCAACCAACGGCACAAACACAAGATGGATGTCATACTGTTTAATAACAAACAAAGTGACAACGATGTAATTTAATGCCAATAGTTGAGAAGGAATTTGCGTTTTGTAAAGTGATAATACCGTTTTAAAATAATGAATTATTTATTTAAAGTAATCCTGTACGTCAAAGTGGAGTAATTTTAATCATTTTTGTTTTAAATTATTATTAAATGCACTTTACATATATTTTAGACCATGGTAAATACGTATTTGAAAGTTGGTAGTATGACGTCATAATACGACATCAATGACGTGCATCGATATTTATCTTGCCTCGACTATATGTGCATTATTTAAATACTTTCATTATAGTTAACCAGAAGTTTTTGTTATTCAATCAAAATTTCTTAGTAGTCGGTCATGGAAACTTTACATATCCTCGAATTGTGGCAGCTGAAATTCACACTGCTAGATATCAGTGTCATTCTCAGTAGAATATGATTAATCACAAATAACCATAGTTTATTTTTATTATTTATGGTAGCCTCTGTAGACCATGTTATTTAACAAAATAATAAAGTTCCCAAAGGAACTCAAAATCAAATGCGTATTTCCTCTAATTTTAGATGGACTATGTCACTAAAATTTGTACCTAAAACCAAACAGCATTAAGAGTACCATACCATCATTTAAAGTCATCTTCTTGAAAGCCATGAAATGATTTCTAGAAAATGTTATGTTGGTGTTTGGTATGTTTTGACAAATAAAACAACAATGTTTGCAGTTATATTTGGCATGGCGCGATAATACAGCCCTGTTTCGTCAACATTAAATATATCCTTCGGGGAATAATCCTTTAAAATTAATTCCAAATTTATATCAGCGGACTCACCACAAGTTGATTTAAAAATGATATTGTGCCTTCGACAGAAACATTCCAACTAACCGTTTGAAGCAGCAATATTCTCAATGTTTCTTGCTGTCTCTTTTCTTGCTGTCTCTAGCGCCTTTTGTTTCATCAATGATCCAGATATGGGAATGTTTGTGCGGTTGCATACAGAACCACCTATACATAACTTCATCCAGTGCTACTCCACCCGTTTTAGGGAATTTCCGTTTCTGATTCAAATTAATAGCTTCTTTATACATCCTTTTAATATCACTTTTGTTTTTTTAGGATATCGTTAATTTGAGTTTTTCCAACTCCGAATTTTTCGGCTAACTTCCGCGACCTTAAATTATACTTGTCACTCTCCTCGATAATATCAATTTTGTCTTTTAGTGACAAATGTTTTCTTTTTACGACATATTCAAACTCATCACGAACACAACGGTAAACTTAAACTGATCGAATGAACAGGCGTTTTCGGAAACTGCTACAATCAGCTGTTGTTGTAAAATAATTCTATCGTGTTTCATTATAACTAACAATAAACCTTTACAAGTAAATTCTGTCATCTTCTTTAGACAGAACAACAAATACGTGTCTTTTAAAATTTTCGATACGGACGACCACCGTTATTGGGAGGTAAATTTTATTGCTTTTTGCCATAAAATATTGAGATCATCTGGCCATGGCCGCTTTGTAAAGACGGTCGGTATTTTCAAGGTTTGTATATATGGAAATACTCGTATTGTAGATTTTTGCAATGTTAAATAAAGGTGGCCGTTAACACGGGTTTTACTGTAGTACTAACTTAAGTTCAAAAGCAAAAAATGTGATTGTCTTCTAAAGGGTAGAAATATATAACCATATTGTATTAACCTCCTTCCGTATTTTTTCGTTCTACGTTAACGTTAATAGTCAAGAGAAATAACTTTTGTCTCGGAACGAGTTTCATTTACTCAAGTACTCATAATATTGTATTATATTCTATATGCCTTGCAGAACTTCGTATAAGGCACTGTTCTTCTTGTGTGTATAGAAGATTTTAGAAAGCATCTTAAATCAATGCGAAGCGCTTAACTACAGAAAGCTAAAATCAAGAATATGGCCCATAAAAACGAAGTAACTACGTTTTTCTCATGAATACATACTTGAATGAAAAGCCACTTCATGTGGTTTTTATTACTTATTATTATTGCTTGACAGTCAGTCAACATCTTTACAAATATAAGGTAGGTAAACAATAACAATACATAACTCTTTACGAACTATTCACAATCCAGCATTAAATTAGAAATTACATCCATCATCTCGCAACCCACTTACTCGATCATAATTTTCCTTATTTGTTACTTCGCTCTATTCTCGAACGAACCGAAAGGAATCTTAATACGCCACTACTAACATTTTTAATTACACAAAATGAGAACGCCTCACATCGCGACAAAAAATCTCGAATTGTGCGGTCTCGAACGATTTCGGGATATCATTCGACCACCGCACGTTCTTATCTAATTCATACGTTATTCTAAAGCGTTTTGGAGTAATTTTTCATTATTCTTTTTCCTTATATACTATCTTTATTTTGTGTTTTTTATCCTTCTCCTTCATGTTTAATTTATTCTCACCTGGTTTCAATGACGTAAAGTAGGTCAACGCATACAGGCGCAGTCTATAACACATTTGTACGACTATACCCGCTACTGAGTGTGTTGGTTCGATCTTTTTTCTTCGTAATCCTAATCGACGTGTGTTGGCTGACACATTAATACGGAAGAGAAAGAAAAAGAGATTACGTGAACACGGTACCAACAATGGTTCAATAAATAAATAAATAGTACTAGTGAGGCAGTATCTCTGTGTATTATATGACTGATGTATAATGTATATTACGTCTAATTGAATTCTATAGCTTTTGTTATGTATTCATGATGTTCTGTATTGTACCTAGCCTAAATTCGTAGCATCTGTTACGAATTATAATAAGATTGTTATTAAATTAGTTTAAATGGTATTATTATACTTGAATGAGGAGCAATTTGAATTATATGGATGTAAGCGCATGCATGTGTGTATGTAGTAAGTATCGCTAGCGCAACTTTCTTTCCTACAGAACTGTAACCCTATTTTCGGTTAATTGAAATTATGATTTTACCGTTAAGTGTTTTGATTCCCATATTAATATAAATGTTACCAATCAAGTTTTGTTTCATTTGCATAATTCTGTGAAAGTACTTGTTTTTTTTAAACTCTAGAACACTTCAGTGCATAAATATAGCATGTTGAGACAAATACATAAAGAATAATATTTTAATATGGCCCGCAAAAAACCTTCTCTAAAACTGCTGAGGGTTTCTCTTTCATAAGTCTATTCACCATATCATAACTCTTTAATTTAGATTCTTGCCCCTTCATCGTGAAACAAAATCTTTATTGTGTCATTTCGAAATTTGGTTTGCATAATTTAATATTCGTTTAAGGACGAGAAAATTAATGATTTGAAACTTGAACACAAAACTGTTAATACAATGAAGCAATATTTGTATTTCGAAGGCAAAATTTTAGTGTAAGCAGGTCCAGTGTGACAACGAATTCATTCACGCAAAGTGTGAAGGAACTTTAAAAGCACAACCTGAAGGAATTATCCACAAAGTTGACGATTTGATATTGATTGATCGCTGAGTAAAAGTGTTTGTTGTTGTTAGAGAAACAGAAATATCAGAAAGGAGTCCAACAAATTTATAAGAAAAGCTTGATACTTTTATCTTTAGCATCTTTTTAAATAGAATTGTAACTACGAATGAAACTTTATCACACATCTGAATTCTTTCATAAAACAATGAGTGTGTACAATGAATTCATAAGGGATCTCCACTGACGAAGGTGAAACCCAATTTTCTGTGCGAAAATTGTGGATCACAGTTTTCTGGGATGCTAAATAGGAAATATCTTCAATGTCACAATTTTCTGTTCCAGTACTTATCAATGAATGTCCTGCAAGTATTATCTTTTTCCAAAACTCAAAAAAAGACTAGAAAGGGAGCAGGATTTTATGGAATGGAGGCGTGGAAAAGCCTTTAGCGTTGCGTTTCGCATAATTACCAAATGAATACTTTCTCGATCGCATAACATCATTAAAGAAACGTGGAAATAAGTACGTTAGTTTTAATAGTCTTTAAGCTGAAAAATATTTTAGTTAGAAATTCATATCAGCTCACATGATTTTTCCTGCATCACCAGATTGTACTAATTTGTTCTTGTTATGTTTTTATACATCGCAATATCGGCATTTTCCACCTATCCGCTCAGTAAAAAGTGCGACAATAGTAAAAGTCAAAACTCGCTGCATAGACTCATCTATAGGGAACCTTGATGCTTAATTATATATGGGGGAGTTATAATGTTGGAATGTAAACCGATATGATACTGCTGGCAACATAATATTCTCTAAAATATCTCTATATTGTATATCTGACAACTCTCTATTAATATCCCAAATCGTACCTGGTCCTGCGTATATCCACCCCCACACTGCTATAGAAAGCCGTCCACTGCTGTTTCGTGGATAGATATACATATTTTGGCCGAAGCCTAGAGTTAGAAGGACGGGTAACTAATCGCGTATGAGTGTTTGGGGTGCTTTGAAAAGTCGACTCCTCGCTGAAAATTACCATCTTCCAAAACTCTATGGGTATGTACCGAAATTTATTCGGTCTTTTTTGTTGCGTTCTTGTTAGGTAGTTAGTTAGAAGTTAGGTAGAAGGTAGCTGTAAATGCAATATTTGCAGGATATATCAAGGTCTTTAAAAACGTGTGCGTACCATATATACAGGGTGTTCCGTTAAGCTATGCACTTATACTGCAGTTGTTTTTGTAACAATAGAAAGAAACGTTTTAGATATAAGTTGTATGACTTTTAGTACGGCTTAAAACTATATACGGTGTTATAATATACAGGGTGTTCCAAAAATAAAAATTAACATATACTTGGCTCTATCTAACAGAACTTCATATAATATGGTACCTATAATATATGCGTATAAATATTATTGATTATTTATTGCAAGGTCTCAATCCGATAAGTTTAGAAAACTATGAAATTCGAAGATATGTAAAAGAGATATGGATGTGCAATACGATTTTTTGCTACAAAGTTAATATAATGTACTGTGTACTTCAGCGGTACTGGTAATAAATCTAGATCAGACATGATTTGTTTGAAAATAAGATCCAAAGTGCAGAATCGAATACAGGGTGTCCGCGATATACAAAGCATGTTTTTAAGAGATGATGGCTACAACGATTTAGAATCAAAAACATATCATACACCTTGGGTCTATCTGTAAGCGTAAACGAGAAAAAAAATATTTCTCATGTCACAAACGTCGACGCATACTGTACACCGGCAGCTGATGAGTGCAAGATTTACCCGACGATTACAGGCGTGTGTTCTTGAAAATGGGCACACATCGAGCTTTTCCTCTAATACATTTTCTCCTGTCTCTCAAAAAAGTCCTTTTTAGGACCACCAATTTATCACAAACAAAAGAAAAGAACTCAATTTTGTAGTAGCCTTTACGAAAGAGCTTAAAGCGCCATAACATAATTGCAATAATGACATTGTTTTCGTTCAATGCGACTTTCCCTCAACTTAAATTTTCATTTACCGATCGAAGGCTGCTATTAAATACGCCCTTTCCACTGTACTTTTGCTGTCATAACATTATTAAAAAAACGCAAAGGTACCTTTATTTTAAAACATATGGCCATTGACTACGTACGATACAAGTTCAAGGTCGTATAAACAGATGATGCTTGGCTTGCATCTGCGCTTCTAACTGCATACGTATACAGTATGGTGGAAGAGAAATGACACCACGCTTCAATTTCAAAGTATGAAATAATTCATTTTCATCGTTGTTTTCAGTTATTTTCAACCCTAAATTTTTGATATGGTTTTTTGGTTATTTAAGAAGCAATATGGATGAGTTTTCTTGTACAGTTTGACCAAATAAGGATTTTTAGAAATAATTTTTGTTCTCGTTTACGCTTACAGATAGACCCAAGGTGTATTATATATTTTTGTTTCTAAATCGTTGTAGCTATCATCCCTTAAAAGCATGCTTTGTATATCGCGGACACCCTGTATATATCTAGTGGTTGTATTATTGCCGTAGTTTTTTTCGGTGCCGTCAAAATTTCAACGTTTGTTTGATGGTATACTCTTTTGCAATGTAGCAGGTCAATGATCAGTCCAAGAGTCCAAGAATAACACGCTCTGAGATCCCACGTTTGGCAAATACACACGTGTGAGCTATTTATGAAACAGTTCTTTTGTTAATTTTGCTGTCGTTGAAGCCCTTACATAAACATTCCATGGCAGAAACAAAGATTCTGTTACAAGCGGACCGAAACTACCAGTTTGTCAGTCATAGCAATAAATCGAGGGAAATGAAGTTTTCCAGAAGCGCGTACTGTGGGAAGTATGAAATATGTAATTATGTGTTGTGGCAGATATAGACTGCACAACTGCTGTCACACTTTTTGAACCTTGCACAGCTGAAGTGCGACCAGAATGAAGCTAATATAATATAATATATAGGTTTTCGCCTCTAGCGTGGTTGACACGTCGAGTTACCGTGACCTTCGGACGCCCCTCACCTACCAGAAGGTTTTCGCCTCTAGGGTGGTTCACGCATTTTATTTTTATTTTGTACTGTATATATTTTACTACCATGACACGGTCAACACCCGGAAACCCTCATTACAGAATGAAGCTCTAGGTTAAAACCACTTTTATCGGTCTTGAATGTATTATCTTCTTCGACTTGTTTTATGTGATCTTTTGCACTGCTAGCAAATGTTGAAGCGATTTCATTTAGCGTTTCGGAATCTATACCATATGATCACGTACTTAATAAATTTATTTATTTTTGTTGAGACTATTCTATATGCTTTCTTAAAATTCCAGATCTAATGCGGAGATGTCTTCAAGTTCCCTAAAGCTTGCGACATTGACACCATTCCTTGCAATAAGTATTCAATAATATATATACATGTATATTATAACATATGATATGAAGTTCTGTTAGACAGACCAAGGGATGATAATAATAATAATAATAATAATATAACTTTATTTCAGCAATTGGAGAAACAACAATGCAAAAAAAAAACACCCATCCCCCAAAATGAAGAAACATGCGTCAGACAAAAAAACAACGAATTCATAAATAGCATATAGCAAAATTACAAAACAAGAAATAAATTACAGTAAACTGTGGTTTATGTAATCGTTCCACTATTTCACAAATAAATTTATATATTTTTCGTTTAAACGATAAGAATACTGTATCTCCTTTTATTTCTGGTGGAAGCGCGTTAAAAAATTTTACACAATTATGTGCCACACCTTTCTCTATTGATATGTTAGTTTTTACTTTTGGAACACCCTGTATATTAGAACACCTTATACAATTTTAAGCAGAATCAAAAGTCATACTAATTATATCTAAAACTCTTCTTTGTATTGTTACAAAAACAACTGCAGCATGAGCGCATGGCTTAACGGAAGATCCTGTATATATGGTACTCACGCATTTTGAAAGACCTTGATATATCCTGCAACTATTGCATTTCAACCAACTTTCTATCTCTTGTTTTACGGAAGTTATATGAAGAAAACTGAAAATCGGCTAATTTTCGAGGGGGGGGGGGGTGGGGAGGCTCTCCCCTTAAAAGTGAATGTCGGCACAAAAAAAAATTGCGTGTAGCATACCTAGGTATGTGTGTGTCTTTAGAAATAAAGTCCTACTACTATTGTTATTATTATACTACGTATTTATAGAAACTAATCGCTTGAGATTAAACATTTCTAATAAAACAGTAAATAAATTGGCAAATTAATGTGTACTATAAATTACCTCAATAACCCTGACGTTTAATTTCGTTGCTATTGTTCCTGTGAAGCTAGCTAACGGATATTTACATTACTTGTTGTTTTAACCGTTATGCGCTTGAGTCTCACTGATCATTGATAATTGGTTTTTTCTTTCCTTTTCGAACGACTGCAATGCGCTTATATTTAAAAATATGTTTTGTCGTCAGATAATTGGGACACCAATTATTATGTGACCGTAAGTAACCAGACCCGAATTATGGAAATTTGAGACCTGCAGGTCGTCTTGCAATCAACGGTATATGTCAAGCTACCTGTAATGAATTTGAAGAAAACCGAAATGAGCAAGTCAACTTCACGGTAATTTGTTTGTGTCATGCAGATCTTTTTCTGGATAATTAATCTTATAAAAACGATGAATAAGAAGAAATAAGATGCTATAAATTGGAGAATATACATATATACAGTTATGTGTGCAAATTAAAATGTACATATGTCTAAATAGATATTTAGTCCTATTCAACCACTTTATCTCCGATATACGTTTGAAAAAGTTTACCCTAGATTAGGTACGCCATTTTTTATGTACGTTTCGCCACTAATGTAAGCGGTTTTTTCAGGAGCAAAGAGGTTAACTGGGTGGGTACCAGAAGGTCACAGTAACTCGACGTGTAAACCATGCTAGAGGCGAAAACCTTCTGGTAGGTGAGGGGCGTCAGAAGGTCACCGTAACTCGACGTGTCAACCACGCTAGTGGCGAAAACCTTCTGACATATTTCTGTTACTTGTAGAATATTACCATGTTATTATTTTAGAACGGGTTTAGTTTGTTTATCTACTAAGTAGTAGGTAATGTTGTGCTGCTAATTGCATTCACAAGTTCGCTGGAAGTTTCAACCTTCGCGATAGGGCGACAGTCATTACTGCTTTTCATACATTCAAACTTTGCCACCACATGTATTTCATATGCAGTTCTTGCTATGGAGCAGCTTCTGTTTGAAGTATACTTTTCTTATACGTCTAAAGTATTTTGGGCAATAATCCAAACGTTCCCTTGCCAATTCACATGTAATCCTAAACTTACAAAAGGAAAGCTTTAGCAATTGTCTACTTAGTTTTCAAATTAATTGTGTTTTTGTGAAACTACATTTTTAACTGGTACACTTTACTTTCCAAGCTTGTGTTTTACTACCGTCTGGATTATTGCACCTACTAGATTATTTTGAGTCATATCAGCTCCTATTAGTTTTAAATATTATATCTAATTGGTTCTAAATATAGAGATGCTCTAGCTAGCTTTAGCAAAATAATTTTTCTAGAGGTAACATTTTAGAAACTGACTCGGTTTTGCATTTTTGTATATTAATTTATCGTACCAATTGAATCCAGTGCTTGTATTTTGCCTCGAACTAGGTTTTCTATTATATCGGCAATTCTATGAACTTTATACAAAATAAGGTATCCGTTTTGAAAGTCAAATTTTTTTGGTGGTATTAAAATAAAGTAGTTGTTCCATATCCTTACCTATCCCCATGCCATGCAGATAAATTTAGTGTAGATTTGTTCGTAAGCACTTCTTCATTCAGTTAAATCCGAAAACTTTGTTAGGTAGGGCGTTTTTCTCACTCTAGGTGTTCTTCGTTTCACTTCTTGGCTATTTATTCCGAGCAGACTAACAATGAGACCTATGTAATGTGATGCGTGCTACTTACCATAAAATTTGTACTTACCATAACTTTATTATTTGCTGTCGCTAATTTTAAGTATTTTCTTTTTCAAGCTAAAATCTACTTTATTTCAGTTCGAATTAATTACTTACGCAACATGGCACAAGTAAACATGCGAAGTATTTCTATGTCTATATTCCAGTTATCTGTATCCGATCAGGAGATTACGCAATTTTTGTTTCACGCATCGTTTGCTTTGACATGCTTCTTGGCTTCATCTTACACACATACATATATACTTATATACATATCTACTTAGTATGTATACGAATGCGACACCTACCAAGCTGTGGTACATACATATATATTTTCAATTACAGCTTACGGAAAAGGTAATGGTAACCCTAAACTGTCAGCTGCGGCCGTAAACTCTTTACCACTTACGTCAATAGATAATTTATTTTCTTTCAGTACTGGAAAAGTAGACAGTTTTATACGTACAACTTAACTTTGTCTGATAGTAGAATGCATTTACACGTGCTACTGATTTTTCAGACATAGATCATTTGCGGTACTGAGATTTCGGTTAGTCGGCTAATAACCCAAAGTAGTGACGCGCAATGAGGCACTTTCTAAACGTCTTGTTCTATTATTAACAAATAGGTAATTACTTATGTTCCATTAGGTGTATACTGTTTAAAATTGTCATTAAATATTAATAAATCATTATCTTTTACTGATTGCATGATCATTTACGGTTTTCTCTATATAGCAGCATAACTTTCGTACTATTAATTGTATCGTATATAAAATTGATTAAAATTGTGTTAAATACCTAATTAGATACGCGTATCAATGAAGAAAACCCGTCCGGAGAAAAATGAAATGAATTAATAAAAATGTTATAAAGCGTGTTCTAAAAATTATGTAAAGAACGTAGAGGAAATCGACAATATACCTTCATATACTAAAAGCAACACTACAGTTTTATAGAATTGACTTGATAACGATTAAACTTCTTGTTTGGTTGTATCAATAACTTCTTGCATAAGTATTGAAAAAGCGTGTTTACAGGACCTAGTGGCCAGGGTAGTTGGGACTGTACATAATAAAATATTGTTCCCCAACGCTTGACGCAGACATAAAGCCACAAACCATGATACTACCACTGTCATATTTTTTTAACTGTCGTGAGTGCAACTGCAGTGGCTTCCAAGCTATATTCCTTGTTGGAGTTACCACTATATGTAGTTCTTGCGGTGTAGATAGTGTGTGTAAATATGTATGTATGTAATATTTTAACAGTAGTTATAATGCCATCTACATTATATGTCTTCATTGACCTACTTCAAACGTATGTACCTAGTATGTACCAGAATGTCCAAAAACCTAGAAAATCACTTAATAATTTTCTAACAGATAGAAATGTGTCTTGCGTTTAAAAGAACAACAGACAGCAATTCCAACATACATTTGTTTCATTTGTCTGACACCATTACTTTTTCCTAGTCATCTCTACTCCAATACTTGTGTTGTTTAGCCCATAATGAACGTTCTGTTTATGTTGCTCTGTAAAATGTGACTTGTGGCTGTCTTCTAACTAACATTACCGGGTCTTTTCGCTGTCTGTACAGATACGACAATTCTATGCTGTATTAGAATGGTATACTAGATAGTTCTCTTGATGATTTTCTCCTATCATCCAAAGCTATTTGCTGTAGAAACCGACGTGGCCTTGACGTTGTTGAACGTGTAAGACCACTTCTTTGCCTAGTTTATCATATGTGAATTTTATTGTGACACAGTACGGTACCAGGTCTTCAGACACTTTTGTAACTATTAGAGCTAGAACAAATGTTTTATACAAAGCACCGTTAGCGCATATAGCTAGAAATGCTAACGTATTGTATGATGATCCTTTTTTATTAGATAATTTAGCTATCACACCTTTTTGTGTTGTTGCACTATTGTGTAGTACTAAGGATTTTGGGTTTTGGTTTATTATACATATATTGAGTAACGACTTGTACTGTACTGTGTACTGTTGATTTGTTTTTTGTTCTGTAGTTGGAGTTTTCTCTGTTGGGCAATAAAGAAATTATTATTATTTTTAATTATTAATATTTGTAAACAATTTATCGTTTAATAGTCGCACATCGGTTCACACAAACATTTCACTTTTATTTGGATTGCCACTAACGTCATATGTTGCAAATGCGATGTGTTAATTCTCCACCTTTTGGCATTTTCTATTGTACAAAATTATTAGTACAATAGAAAAGAATATTATAGATCACCATTCATTCACAAAAACTTACGATGTTTTTTGTGTTTTGTTTGTACAAAAGTACAAAACAAACTGATACGTGTAAACTAGAGATCATCCACTTCTTGCCTGTTAGTTACAAATACAGCTTTATTAAGCATTGCAACCGACTACAGTGGAAGCTCCCTTAACGGGCAGCTCTAATAAGCGACCAACTACCTTAAACGACCAAATTGTTCGGAACCGATTTTCGCCCTATCTTTTAATATATAAGACACCTTCCCATAAGCGAGCGTTCCTATAAACGGGCGTGGCCAACAATTTTATGACCCAAGCCAGAAAATATCTCCCATAAGCGCCCACTTAGCTCCAACAACCGGACGCATTAAGATTTTAACACGCATTACATATTTCTAGATTCGGCGATTCCCTATGACTGTTAGGGGATTTACCGTTCAAGAAACAGCTGGTCGTTGGTTCTTTGTGCTTTAGTTTTGATAAAGAATCGGATGTGTGCATGTATTAACAATGCCTCCACAAAAAAGAATGTTAACGCTAAAAGAAAAAATGGAAATAGTGTATTAAAAAAAACTATCTACTCGGGCTATAGCAGCGCGAGAGACAGTTGATGCATTCTTGGAAAAACTTGCTTCAGTATTACTCGGATACCAATGCGAAGTCATTTACAACGCCGACGAAAGTGGTCATTTTCGCACGCTTCCCAATAACACCGTTTCCTTCAAATCTGAAAAGTGTGTAGGTAGAAAATTGGCAAAAGAAAGACTTACAGTGTTGTTTTGTGCAAGTATGACTGGACAGAAAGAAAAAGTACTGGTGATTCGAAAATCGGCTCGTCCTAGAGCACTGAAAAACATTAGCATTAAAGATTTACCTGTAAAGTGGGTATCAAACCGAGAAGTCTGGACGACACGAGATATAGTAGGTGAATGGTTAATCGAGTTTGATGGAAAAATGGGAATTGAAAAGAGAAAAATTTACTGTTTTTAGATAACGCTGCTCCACATCCTCGAGAATTACACCTCAAACATGTGAAATTAATTTTTTTGCCTCTGAATACAACCTCTGTTTGCCAGTCACTAGACCAAGGCATCATTCCGAATTTCAAACTTTATTACCGCAGCCACATTTTACAAGATATTTTATCAAACATGTATTCTTCTAAATCATCGTCTGAATTATCAAAAAGAATTAATGTTTTAGAGGCATTATATTTTATTAAAACGGCATGGGAAAAGGTCACTCCATCAACAATACAAAATTGTTTCAGAAAGGCTGGGTTCAGAGAAACCGATGCGACGGGGCGTCAGTTTGACCATGAGGATGAGGATGACTTACCGTTGTCTGTTTTTGCAACACTGGGAATGATGAACAGAGCTGCATAAGATTTAAATGTTACTAGTGACCAGAACCTAGACGAATTTATAAAAATTGATGATAAAACACCAACAGAAGATGATGATTTTGAAAACCAGACTACTACATCCAGTCAAGTTAGTGAAGCGAACGAGACCGATGACGAAATAGAACATGTTCAAGAAAAAGAAGAAGAACATAAAAGAAAGTGCTTCGATGAAGCTTTAAATTGCATGAGGGAACTGAAAAAGTTTTCCACAGATGACTATGTGTCTTTTGAACATATCAAAAATCTGGAATTTCATTTACAGAAGTGCCGTATATAAGAACAACAAAGAAAATGAAGCAGTTATCTATTTTAATATATTTTCCAGCTTTTCCTAAATAACTTGTTTGTGTTAACCTCACTATTTCCTTTGGCATTTTGAAGAAATATAAATATTAAGTTTTCTGTTAAATTTAGGCTATGTGAATGTCACAAATTTTACATTATGTCACAGTTCTGAATAAACTTTTCAGAGCTATTGATGCAACTAAATAAATTAATAAAGAATATTATTCAGAAGAAAGAGCTTGAAGTTAACAAATTGAACGTATTGTATAGCATATAGCGACAATAAATACAACATGCTGTTTCAGTTTTCTCACAACTACAGTACAACTACAACTAGATAACGGTCGCCTTACACCATGATCACCGAGTCTCAATGATAACAATACTGACCATATAAAAAAATAAGGGGAGAACGAATAAAGTAATAATTTTAATTCGAAAAGTGGTTATGTATGGGAGAAAGATGAAACTGTCCTAATCGGCAAAAAGAATTTGGATAAGAAAATCCTTTTCGTTGTGTTCCGTTTATGAAGTACGTAGTTTGGTTCCTATGAAAAATACAATTACAGTCGATAAAGCGAATTCTGATAGGGGTTTGTCGCCTTTAAGATCTAACTTTCTCAGAAGAACTGTCAACAGTTTCGGATAAATGTACGCACTCAATCTGTAATACATTGTATTTGTCTATTAGTATCCAAAGGGATAGAATCCAAGAGAAATTATTTTACAATAACTATTTGTAGACAACATGAAAATTAAATTTGTACAAAAGTTTGTCTTCACTGTATATACATTTGTATGCATATTTTGTAACGCTAATAGTTAAGAAAAAGTAAGTTATTGTTCATACAACTTCGAAAGCAATGTTGTATGAACGAAAACAAACAATACATGAGAAGATGGAATGCGCGAACATATAGGACGTGATTTTCAATATGTTTAATCGATTAGCTGCTTGTATAAAATTTATTAAAAATTAAATGTTAAAGCAATAGTACTATTATAGCACCTCTTAATCTAAGGATGGCAAAGGCGCTTTCACAACAGGTATCTCTTAACCTCCTTCTGTTGTAGAAATTACTTACATAGAAGTAAAAATGATTTTAATGAATTTTATTTTAATTGATATAGTATGTAGTACATACTATGTACTACTTCAAATAAATTCATGTATGTCTAATACAGCTTACAATTAGTGACAGTTGCTTTCCTCTTTCACTTGTAGTTATTTTGTTTGTCGCTCAAAATGAGCTCGTATTAACAATCCAAATAAACAAATAATAGGTATGAATGCTAATTATATATCGTTTTTAATACACAGAGTTAATTTAATCTCTTTTTTATTAGCTCGTGTACTTCAACGTTTTCTTCTTCATACAGCTTCGTAAAAGCGGTCTATATATAGTACATATATATGTATGTATATACCGGATTAGTAAGGCTAAGTGCTTTTCAATGCATTAGTAATTAAGTGAGCTGTAACTGCCAAACTACCTAGTAATTTTACAACAAATGTTTCTAACATTTCTCTCAATTGCACAGAACAATACACTGCTATACATACATATATACATACATATAAGAGAATTTTAAACTTATCGACAATTATCATTAAATGTAAAAATCTGTATCAACTATTAGCAAAATTTTTAAGGCGATTCTTGTCACCTAATAGGTATGATTTTTTTTATTTTCATTGAGGAAAAATGCCTCAACGCGCCGTCAGTGATGAGACTCCTCATCGGTGTATGGGGCTTGCAGCCACTAAAAAACATCACTATGTTAGGTGTAGAATCCATCCCGGAACCGCATTACTTCTGGATGGCACCTCGTAGTCAGCCTCAGTTGTCTGTCTCCATTGCTTGAGTCTTTCTTTTCTTCTCTTTCAGCTCATTTCGACGAACGTGGCGATCTTCTACCAAGATCGTTTCCTGACAGCATCGTTTGTATGACGTTGTCAGGCGTTAAGGAACCCACTGTTCTTGTGGCGCTGCTCTGCAGTCGCGCGCCTCTCGCACTCGAAGAAAGTGTGGTGAGCGTCGTGAGTCGGTACGTGTACCACTAAGGAACTGCGTGAGATAGTAGTTTATCTCACCGTGTCGTCGATCCCTCTACTCGGTGATGTTACAAATGAGTCTCGCCGTCCATTGACCTTGCGTCTCGTTCTGCCAGCGCTTTAGCATTCGCTCTTGCTTGTCTTGCGCCGAACTGTCCTCGGGTCTCGTAGACACTCTTCTTTTCCTGGGCCAGCAAGTCTATCGGAGTTAGTCCCACAAACACTAGCACCGCTGGTTCGGAAACCGTACGATAAAAACTGGCGATTCTGAGAGTTCTCCGTCGCTGTACTCAACCCATTCGCTTCCTGTATTTGTTCTTTTGTACGGTGTCTGTCCATATCTCACGTCCATAAAGAAGTACGGAATGGGTGACGGTCATTAGAAGCCGGCGTTCACTTGGCGTTGGTCCTCCTACGTTTGCCATAAGACGGCTCAACATCGTCGTTACCTTAGCAGCCTTATCGCCCGATGACTGGATCTGTTTCCAAAAAGTCATCTTACTGTCTAGCCGCTGTCCGAGGTATTTCACCGAAGTCTTGGTGGATAAGACTTGCGTACTCGATCTCTCTAGCGATTATTTTTTTGGTCAGTAGAACGATCTCGAACTTTTCCGTTGTTATGGCCAGGCCGTGTTCGTCCATCCATCTAATTACCCTTCTCATCACATGGTTGAACCTTCGCTGGGCATCCACCTTCTCACGCGCTAGGATGACTGCCGTTACGTCGTCTGCGGCAGCTCTATTCGGAGGATTCCATCGTAGGATACATTCCATAAGTCTGGCTCTAATATGGAGCCCTGTGCTGCGCCTTCTGTTATCTTCTTTGTGTACGGTTCGCCTGCGGAGTCGTAGATCAGCTTGCTGTCGGTAAGGTAGCTGCCTACCGTCCCAACTAAATATGATGGCGTGTTGAATGTGGTTCGGAGAGCATCTAAGATGACGTCGCACCTTGCCGAGCTGAAGGCGTTTCTTATATCCAGCATAACCAGCCAAGGCCCTCGAATAATGATTTTCCCGTTGAGCAGCTTCGATGGTGTTCACAACCTGCGCCACGGCGCCGATGGTGGACTGTCCCTTCCTGAAGCCATGCTGTCGGTTGGATAATCCTCTCGCGTGGTTAATACTGCTCTCGAGTAGCGTCTTAAGCAATCTTTCTTGTAGCTTGCCAGCCGTGTCCAGCATACATAAGGGCCTGTATACTAAACCTGCCGTCGGGTCGCCCCTTCTCTTGGGTTATCAGCACCAGTTGTTGAACTTTCCATCTCCGGCAAAAATGTCCTTCCGTAAGGCAGCGGTTATACATATTCAGAAGCAGGTCAGGGCAAACGCGTGCCACGGCCCTAAGTGCTTCCACTGGTATTCCGTCTGGTCCAGGCGCTTTCCTGTTTTGTAGGAAGTTCGTCGCTCTTGACAAAATAGCGGGGTGTCATTCATTAGCTCGTCCTCTATTGCCTCAGTTTGCTCTGGATGAGTAGAGAACAGCATGTCGACGATGTTCCGCATTCGATCTCGTTCAAGAACTGGGTTCGCTGTATTAATCGAGAGCTTACGCATGACGATTTTGTAGCCCAATCTCCATGGGTCATTGTTCACGTCCGGTCTTAGTTCATCCCACTTGAACTTGAGATTTGACTTGTGTCTTTTTGATTAATTGTAGTAAACTCCTGATGAAGTTGTCAATAAACAACGAAATATTCAGGCTTGAATGAATTGAGTTTTATTTACTCCAGTCACAGACCACATACCTGAGTACTTTGAGCACTATTTCCTACGTTTTTATTATTATTATTAGTAGTAGTAGTAGTAGTAGTAGTAGTTGAAGTAGTTGAGCACTATTGATTGTTATTATTATTATTATTATTATTATTATTATTATTATTATTATTATTATTCTACCACATCACCTGTAACAGATGTTCTGTACTTAATAACAATTTAACTGCCGGGAAATTAAACCGTTTGCACGTATACCTAACCTAAAAATACGTTGCCTTTCGTTGCTAATAAGCTACAGTTCTGCGGTCCATCTCTCCTCCACATTTAGTATACATAGATGAACAAATTTTGTAAAGCATAGTTGGACCAAATTTAAGATGCGTTTATCACACAGTAGACCCATGTAAACAAGTGTTTGTTGGCAAAATAACAGAATGCAATTTGGTAAAATACTAGGTACTTCATGGAACAAGGCAACCACAGTGTAAAATGCCATTTCAGCATTTCGGGCAACTGATATGGCACCTTTTAATCAGGGGGATATTCAGTTATAATATCACAAGAGCATAGAAAAAATCGATTATATTACCGAGTCACGAGACGTATTCTCCGTTTTAAGGATATACGTCGAGTGAAGAGGTTATATAATGGATTATTTTCATTTGCTCGAGTGATATTCGTTACGATTATATAAAGAATTAACTAACGAAAAATTATCTGTTTCCAAATATATTTATGTGTTTTAGCGGTATTTGGCGGTGTCAAATCTTCAATTTCTTTATCTATTTCGATCCTCGAGTTTATACCAAAGGGCTCCATGTCGAAAAATTAACAAAAAACATTATGAAAATTGCTGAATATATTTTTGACGTTTATGAACAAACTTCAAAACATTGTTACCATGACAAAATTCATATTATTTGAGGAAGCGAAACACCAAAACGGTTATATCACTTCGTCAAGGGTATATTCACTTATCAATACATGGTATATGTAAAATTTGTGATTGCTATTGGCATTTTTGCATTTGCATTTGCATTTGCATTTTTAAATAATGAACCCGTTGAGCAACTAACGAATACGACACCAGTAGAAAGCCTTGCTGATTTAGCACAACCAAACACATCATCGGGAACTTCCAATGGAAACCTTCAACCTAACGTTTCTGTACAGCCACCCATCGTGCTCACTGAATATATCCCAGAAAGTTTTAAATGCTGCATCACAGAATGCATAAGCGAGTACGGATACACCGATATGTGGTGGGTCAAATAAAACTACTACTCCTGGTAATTTATTGGGCGAAGTTGCTCCTGTACCCGAAATAAATGCAGTAGTAACCAGAAATGTTGTAAGTATTCTGAACTCAGTGGCAAACATCCGCAGAACTAAGATGAACAAAGAACAAAAAAGAAAGATAAAAAAGTTCTGAGAAAACAGCACCAAAGACATGAAGAAACGGATTCTACTATGGATAATGGCAGTCCTGTTTGTGATAACAGTGAAGACACCGTAGAAGAGGATAATGAATGTACTGGATGCGGAGAGGAGTAGTATAAAACAAAGAAAACAGAGGACTGCATAAAGTGCCGGGTCTGTGGATGTTGGATGCACGAAGGTTGCAGTAAATACACTGATCTATGCGATTTATGTGGCAAACATTCTGGGAAATACAAAATCTAATTGCATTTACTTGAATACTATTATATACAGGCTTAATCACTGCAAAACAGTACTACACAGAGTTCGTAGTGGACAGTTGTGTCGTGTGTTTCGCTATATAAATTCG
>SMLS01055984.1:0-34138 GCA_004785975.1 Popillia japonica
TTCATAAAGTTTCCAATTAATTTCTTGGAAGACAACTAATCAATTATGTTCCAAAAGAGAACCAACGCTCCTAAACTTATATTTGGAGTATGTTAAGTACAATAGTCAATTTAATGGTCACGTCAAAGAATTAATTCCTGTAATTGACCAGAGTTTAAAAACTTTTTTATGAACACAGTGATGACCTGGGCTTTCCTTTAGCATAATTTAAAATATTAGCATAATAGGAGCTTTTGCTCGTTTTCTGATAGATGGATAACAATTTCCTGTGATTTCTGTATTTGCTACATCCTTTATGTAATAGATTGTAACTTGTATGTACATACATGTAAATTAGTTTTGTACTTCAGAAGGAAGCCTATTTCTTTAGATACCTAGATACAATCTGGTAACTTGAGGGCAATTACGCTTATAAAAAAATTGTTACAATAAATTACTGTGGAAGTGAATGGCTAAAGACAACGTTAATTTGCAACATAAGTATACCGGCCCATCGGAAAAAAATCATCTAACGCAGATTAATTTTCACTGGTTCGTTAAGACGTCACAATACGTATGCCAATTAATATTCACTACAAGCAGCGTGCTCAAGCATTATACTAATAAATTATTCATTTAGTCAGTACTCATTTACATAAGTTACGAACCATTATTCAAGCTATTAGACGCGGGCGGTGTTTATCACTACTTCGCCTTTCAACCGTTAGATGTCTCTACGTTTATATATGACTCTGGACAACTCAATATCGTATAAAAAATCGACATTAGACAATGGTATTTATTATATAGGCTGTAGCACACGTGCTCTCAATCAGACCATAACGCGGCTGTGATTAAAAATATCGATTGGGATGAAAAAGCGTCTCGCTGTACAGCTTTCCTACCACACAGAAAATAATCGACTCCTCTGCAGAGAGAGAGTAAACATACAAGATATTTTATTTAAGCGGATCTTTAGTCTGGGCGGTTGTGTCACTACTTTGTCAAGGAGAGTTATTATCTTGTGAATTAATACGTTTAAGTTACGTAAGGAAACTATTTACTTTGCTTAATCTAATAATGTAACATTGTAGGTGGGCTAACTTTCGTAGAAAAATGTCTTTATTTATTGCAGACATGATTTCCCCCTTCACAGAAGCTTTGCGCATTTCGTGGAAGGACTCTAACAATAAAATATAATTCTAGGTATCAGATATTCTTGTTCGATTGTTTCTTCTTGCGTTCCGCTGTTCTAGATCTGGGTGCTGACTTCGATGCTAGGTAGTTTTTGTTTCGCAAGTAGGTATTATCATTATTGTATTGTATAAAATAAAGTGTAATGAAGATGAGTGTCCTATTTTTCTTATTTTGTCCCCTTAACCAGTGATGGATATCTTGAAACGATTTTAGTTGTCTATGGTTTTAGACTCAATTTGGCTATTTTCAAATGGACACAGTACGAAGATAGAAATTATTTTGCACTAAAAGAATGCTATTAAGTTGAGTGGCTTCCACAATAAAGATCGAACTAAAGGGGGAATAATTAACACGATGTGTTTGCTGCCAAACAAATTACCATCTTTAGAAGAAAGCATACACAAGTAGCGAAGTAAGGAGAGTATACTGAATGAGGAATAACAGCTATATTGTGTGTTGTGAAAAACTCGTACTTATGAACACGTGGTTTTCCTAGAAAATCCAAGCGAAGGTAGCAGCAATGCACCATTGCGTTAGAGAAGCAGAAAGATGGACCAAACTCGGTAAAAGCGTCTCTATCTTCTTAGACAGCCAGGCAAGACTCAAAGCGATTAGCTCAGCAAGTGCTGACTTTAAACTGGTTTGGGACTGCGTAAACGCCTTAAATGAGGTGGATTCCCAAAGGAAACTAACTTTGGCCTGGGTACCCAGCCACAAGGGCATGAAAGGAAATAAGGCGGCAGACGATCTGTCCAGACAAGGTTCGTCAAGGCAATGCGTTGGACCTGGCCCATCCGTCGGCACTACCAAACCACAAATCAGAAGGTCTATCAACGAATGTATATACAGCAAGTCAAAGGAATGGTGGCAAAGATCACCAGGGCAACGACAGGCAAGAGTTCCTAAAAGAACAGAAGCCTGAATTCACTAGAGACCTGCTGGGCAAAGACAGGAAAATCGTCAAGTTGATAGCAGGTCTGTTGACAGGTCACTGTGGACTAAATAGGCCTAGGCATAGGCAATAGGGTACAATATAGGTCTAGCAGGAGATGCCATGTGCAGATTCCGCAAGAAGGAAGAAGAAATCTCAGTCCATCTGCTGTGCCATTGCGAGGGCCTGGCAAGGACAAGGTTTCTAACGTTGGGCAGAGACAACCCCACAGTGCACAGCTACACAGGGGAGTCGCTCTCAAGCACACCAGGCCTCATAAAAGAGCAAAGTTTGAGGGCCCTTTCTATGCTCAATGGGGATCACAATAGACCTGAAAGGTCGCGGTGAAAGAGGCCCTTGGTGCCACCCCTACCCTAATCTATCTGTCTACCGCACACATTCCCTGTTAGATGCATTAGGATATCATAATAGAATCGTCGCGTTGACATACGAACTGCTTC
Organism: Popillia japonica; assembly: GCA_004785975.1. Lineage (NCBI taxonomy): Eukaryota > Metazoa > Arthropoda > Insecta > Coleoptera > Scarabaeidae > Popillia > Popillia japonica. Next base: position 2,569 of record SMLS01055984.1, read on the forward strand.
TGGATAATCTGGTCTCAGACCCGTTAATGGCCGCAGGAGATGTTTATGGTCGTAAATATTGTACGGTCAATACTACTGACGTACACTATCTCGCAAAAAACTTACGTTCAGTTCTTTCCTGTCTTCGGTTTTAAGTCGGCTAGCGTGTTTCATTTATAGAACCTTAAGCCAAATGGTTTAGAAACATTCATATAGCAAGCGTACAATCTGTAACCTTTGGCAACTTTGCTTAAGATTTATTTGCAAGGACTAGGGTATCAATTCAAATCAACAATAATTTACTTAACCAAATGTTGGGTTTGTATACTGGCAGTACTTGTAGGGATTACTATATGTAGAAATATTATCGTAAAAGGAACGTGTATTACGACGATGACCATATGATTAGCAAGGTTGTTGCAGCACTATATTGTGGTAGTGCTCATTTAGAAAACTAGTCCACTACCAGTTAAAACTCGGCTAGCAACCAAGTAACCGTTTGTTTGAGTAACTATTACTTAAAACCAATAATCTCAACAAATTATTTCAGGGTGAAAGCTCTGCGTTAATGATGGAGTTTTCCGACAATTGCAGACTCTCCGTCCAGTCTGAAATTCCGTGAGCTTTTCAAATTTATATGTTTTTATTTCTATGTATTTCTATTCGCATTGCACGATACTAACAATAAGTGCAGGCGGTATTACCAATACTGATAAATTGTTTTCGATTGCGTAAATAACTATTAATTAAAGAAATAAATGTATTTGTGAATCTAATATATCCTGAATTGGTCATGAGTTTCGATTACGTCCAGCACTAAGTAATCCAACAACATAAGGCACTCTATCAACCGTTCATCACCAGCTTCCAGGATGTCATCTGCAATTTTTAGTAAAGCAGTTTTACAAGCGTAAATATTTAATTGTGTGGCTATAATTCTCGACCGTTTTAGATAGAACCATTAGCAAGCAGCTGACTTGTAGATCACAATACGCATTTGGCAGAGATTTTACAGCAGCGCTCTTCCAGCTTTCGGCAAATATTCCCAGAGGACGCATTAGCTACATACATCAGTAATCTATGGTGCACTCGTAGGACATCATAGTTACACTAATCGAATTAATGGAAAAATCAGCGAAAGTAAACCACAAATTTGACTTGAGAACTGTGGTAGCAACTTCAACAACAATCTTAGCTTGCTTGATACTATTAATATAAAAATCAATTATACTAGAATCTTCTAAATCAGAAGAAGGATTCACATAATTACTTTTAATAACACCCACATAGCGAAAAGGAAATCTTGATATGACTTCTGTCGCAATCTGAATAATTGCTTAGATTTGGTACTTTTATTGTTTGTAAGCCTGTGAGCACATTTGCTAAATAACACTGCAAGAAATTTAGCGGTTGTATCTAGAACAACGCTGCAGGAAGCAAAGTGTGTCTGTATAAAGGGAAATTCGGTTGAGGTTTACACAACCACGCTAGAGGCGAAAAACCTTCTGGTAGGTGAGGGGCGTCAGAAGTACACAACAGCTCGACGTGTTAACCACCCTAAAGTCGACAACCTGGTCAGAAGGTTTTCGCCTCTAAGGTGGTTTACACATCGAGTTACCGTGACCTTCTGGTACCATCTCTAGATACCTTCTTTGCTCATAGAGAAGCCACTTACGTCGAGTTTTTTATTGTATATCTCGTGCATTATATTTTTATTTGTCTTGTATTATTTGTATGTGTGTACATCAAATTTTCCTATTTCAATTTCTCAATACTGCCACAAATGTTAATTTTTTAGTGTATTTAAAAAATCTCTTGTAGTGTAACGTGCTAGTGCATACACATTCTAGTCATGGCACTATTCAAACCCAAGTTAGTCCTAACCAAGGGCATATAAAAAAAATCAATATTTCTAGTTGTGGTTCTCGGTACATGAAAAGAGATCTCCGATAATAAAGCCTATGTTATGTTCTGTTTACTGCTTTTTACCATAAGAAATTCTGTATCCTCTTCAACTTGTATTGTTATGTGTGACCGCTAAAATACAGTTTTAAGCAGACACATACATATATACTCCTAACATCCTGCTTTCGAGTGCTCCACCTGCTAGCATGGTTTATGTTGATTATCCTTTAGTAACCGGCTTTCTTTTCGTACAAACAATTTCACGAAGTAAACTTTATGAACCATGAAGAACATAAACATTGTCAATAGTAATCTCTCTCTCTCTCTCTAGCTTCCTATCACCCCGTATAGTCAAAACTGACACGTCCCATAACTGATAGGTGATTCCATAGCCAATTCTAGTTAGTGAAGTGTTATGAACATTACTTACATATATCAAGAATATTTCTTCTATGCTACTTTGTTCTAACTACCTTTTCCAATTTTTTAAAGCAAAAAAACATTAAAATGCTTCTCAATTATTTATTTAACAAAATAGCTTCATCTGCTTTCTTTTATTCGATTGCATCAAAGTTGTCCAAATGTTATAATAAAGTACGTGAATGAGGTTACACTTTTGTACAATAAAAAAAATTCCTTGTTGTCTTCACAATCTTCATATTCAACAAATTTTCTCCTATAGCATCACACAGCATAATATTACAATTACAAAGTACACCATTGTACGGACATCTCATTCATATCACCGACCCGTTTCATCATAACACAATAAACAAACAAACAATAGAGACACCCAAACATTACCGTTCAATAAAAGATCGCATGCCATAAGTATTACGCGTAAGTTCCGATCGGATCAAGACCGCCGACCAGCCCATCAGAGCAGCATCAACAACAAGACGAAAAAGAACACGCGCTTCCATTAATGGGGTCATCTCGTCTGACAAATTCGCAAGGCACACGGAAGACGAACTAATCGCGAACAATCTAAGTCACAAATTCTACTATCTCGAACATTGTGTAAGACCTCAGACGGTGACGTTCCTGGAAAGGGGTTGAAGTAGGCGTCTTGGGAGACGACCATAGGTATATCTGTATAGGTCAAAAAGGCGTGCGGGAAGTCAGCGTTGGCGAACAATTACCGTCCAGATACCGATCGCTCATTCATCACACGTAGGAGTCCACGGAGTCAACGTCGAGGTTAATATCCGGCAGTGGCGTCTCAGATATCGTCTCGTTTGGGTATTTCGCGTTCAAATTTTTTAACAAGTACATCACGTAAGAAGCGGATCTATGGCAAATAAATCGCTATTTTTCCTGTAATAGAAGTGAAGTGTATGAACCATGAAGGGCATAAGCAGAGATTGTACATTCAAAATTTAAGCGTAAATGTAGCTTCCATCTAAAACAGTTACCTAAACAATTCCAATAATTTTATTGTCATAAGAATATTCCACAAAAGGCGTAGAAGGGAAAACAAGTGTGTTCGTCATGTATCTCTGATGATTTAACAAAATTTGAGTTGTTCCCACACCAGACGCCACTGCGACCCGTTGTTTCTCTCATACAGATCGTCTTGATAGTCAATTCGTCGAATGAAATATGCATACATCTTCGCTTCTGTCGATCTGATAGAGTGTCATAAATTATGTAGAGGATATGGTAGCGTGTCAATGTAATTAGAGGTTGGCGATTCCTTTTGGAAAAACATAATTATGCCGCATCGGTGTTCGGTTACAATCTTTCCTATTCCTATCTAATTAGGTGCATGTTAGTAGCGGAATGTAGGCCGTAGAAAAGTGTATTTAATATGCGCCTTAATTTCCATCGGTGTGGGTGAAAGTGAGATGGACGTAATTAACATGGAATTAGATGAAAGAAATGAGAAAACATCAATTATAAATCCATTTACAGGGCCGTAATTATTTTTTGAAATTGTTTTGGATATCGCTGATACGAATATCATCACGATGAAAGCTGAAATTGTTGGTTTAGTAGCCAGATAGCTGTCAAAACTGGTAAATTGAAATGTCAATCATTCGATTATTAAACAGCTTTAACTACAAGGATTTTAGAGGTACAATTTATGCACACGATTATGGTGACCATAGATCATATTGTTGTGTGTTAACTATGACGAAATAAACTACAGAATAGTACAGATCTAGATTTACCTTATCTTCTGGCTATATCCCTACATTCGCATACGAAAAGCATTAACTTCTCTTTAACATCGAAAAGGTCGTGATATGAAGTCAGTTTCTTGAGTCTCGTTTCTAAGCAGCAATTTCGTAATAGACACCTAGATCTATGTCTAGAATGTCGAATTTGTCAATTAATCTGCATGTGCCAGTTTGCCACCAAAACTTTCATTTTAGTGTGCAAGTTGCAGAAGGTTTTAGAATCAAAATCAATGTCCCTTTCATAGAAACATTTATCGAATCAATCTCCAATTTGGCTTGAAAGCGGAAAGGTGACAAATCATTACTTTCTATAGGTTGCTTCGAGAAATATAATAGCTGGCAACGCATTCTCTTGGATGGCAATTTATTCTTACCAAAGCTAAAAAACCATAGCAATTCTACAATGCAGCCTTGTCCCCACCAGATTTTTTGAAAATTGGAGAAAACACTAAAAAATACTGAGAACAGACATCCACTTTGCATAATGTGGCATAAATGGCATGTACCAGACATATGAGCATGGTGCTGCACTATTATGAGGTGCCCTGAAGTAACTTTAGTACCAAGTTTGTTAATTGGATTCTATTGAGAAACTACATCACCCTCGTATCTCATATTTCAAGATAATTCACCATTTCCCACCACCAATTTCCAATAATCACAACTAATAACTGCTAATGCTACTTAATGTTAGGAATCTGGTTGTGATAGCCAAAATTCATATTCAGCATATAAATTTTTTGTCAAAATATACAACTTTCCTAAACTTTGTACTGTACAGCCTCCCTATAGACACATTTTTTTTGTGGCGAAAAGCGATTTGCTCTCATACCTCTCCAATTTACACTATCTTGTTACACTTCTAAATGATGTCATTTGTAATAATGTTAATTTATTAGATAAAAATGTAAAAACGAATATTTAGAAGTCCACTTATTTCCTTATCTTCAAAAACAAAGTACTCAACCGACTTTTTCCCAAACGCATTCAAATTGTTGGATTCAAAAAGGTATATGTCAAACATTGAATCAAAAAGCCAGAATTCACCGCCACCGAAAATATTTTTAACGATGATGTGACCTAATTGTTGCGGAAAGATCAAGCGTATCCAATAAACACTAATGAACGCTAATATTAGCCTTTGGAAGGTTTACTTTTCCGGTGACCCTTCCGCTTACCTAGCTCTCGCTAAAATGTTTCGATGTATCGATTGCTCGCATTACAAATATAGACCGTTAGAACAATTTTTCTTTCGTTTCTTCGAAGTTCGTGGCGACTGTTTGCTTCGCCGAACAAAAGTGAAATTGAAGTGAAATTGCTATTATGACAACATAAGGCCATCCGATCGCCTGCGTTCTAAAAGTCAAAGGCAGGATTGTCACAGATCACGCAATGTATATTTTATGAAATCGCGAAATCGTAATAATGTTCACTAAGCGCAACGGAAACTGTCGAAATATTCAATCGAGCATAAATCTTGAATCGATCGTTAGTTTTGCGATAACGGTTTAACCTTCAATTGTATTATTAAGTACAAAAGCAGTGCGCATCATCTGAAATCCATTATTCAATAAATTAGACATGTCTAGCAGGGATAAGGCGAGAAAGAGACAAAGCTGTTACACGTGTTGATCTTAAGGAGTGTTAAAGAAGTTCTCAATATCTTCAATATGTTTCGTACACAATTTAGTATTCGTATTGGCAAATTTAATAAAATACACATTTTAATTGTGAGCAAAAACAACTCAGGAGATGAGCTAACAAAATCTTTCTGTATTCAACAGTATACATCAGCCATTTTTACTTTTTGATACTGAAATGAAGTTTTATTTAAACAAAAGGGTCGTAACCTCGTTAAATTAAACTTTTTAGCTTTTGTTCCACGCACAAGTGGCCTCTGTTCGTATATTTTATTATCTCTCCTCTTTCTATGCCATAAAACCACTCAACATACACAACGTCATTGCTACGAATTTATAAAGTTGTTAAAATCAAACACACAACACTCTTGGTTAAACAACGAGAAAGAAAATAAAGATACTTGAAACTACAATGAAACAATAATTTCAGTCAAGAAAGATCCATTAACTTAGCCAACTTACGCATTTAAGAATTACAAAGATTAAGTAGCTAAAGCAATTTTGACGGTGGACCAAATCTATAACACTTATGAATCAAGATTGTTTTAAAGATTGTTGCCATATGAAGCCTTGGCTTTGATGAAAGAGGAGACGTCGAAGAGCTAGAACATAACAGCAAGCAAGCATTGCATTAGAACAATGGCACAGAAAAACACAAATTCCCACTTGTTGCAGCCCAGAAGATTTTTTTGGATTCTTCAGTTCTTCGCGTGTTTTTACCAGGTAATGATGATGAAGTTTTTGCAGAAAAATGGCTGACAAGGTTGACCAAGCATCCTCATAAGTATAAAGAGAGTGTACACGCAGTTTAAATCTGCTAATCGAAGAAAGTAGCAAACACCCAGTAATTTATAGGGTTGCTGAATCTTGGCTACAAGTAGCTCCCGCCACCCTTATACGACAGTAAAAAAGACTGTAGTCTGTTGTTAACAACTTTTTAAAGATAACAAGGCAGATTAGGAACGTGAAGATGATTCAGCGTATTGAATTGATTATTGAACATGTAAAGAAGCATTGATGGCTGCAGGGAAGTTTCATTGCATAAATAGAGAAGTTGTAGAAAGGAGACAACGATGAAGGTTACTTGTCAATCACCACCTAAATTCCTTGGGTGAAAAATTGTGAATAATGCTGTTGCAGTTGCAAACCACACCCAAACAACTTCTCATTTGGAATCACTACGAATATATTTCAGGCAGCAATAGGATGTAATCTCATCCAAGCTTTTAATGTTGCCAAGAATGTGTGATCGCTTTGCGCTGATTATTTGGAAGAGAAGCAAAGATTTGTTCAACAATGCGTGACCGGTTCTGAATTTGTATCATATGTTCTTAAGTGTGAGTCTCTTCTTTGCTATGTGCATATTCATTAAATATGCATACATCCATCAAAGCATGAAGATGGTTTTATTTAACTATAGGATATTTTATCGTTCATTTTATTTTATTGTTGATAAACATAATAGATCATATATCTAAGCTTGCTTGCTGATATCTTTTTATCGGGATAACAGTTATGTATGTTAGAGATATTAATTAACGTAACTTCTTTTATTTTTTTAAGATATTGTAATAATTGCGTTGTTACTTCAAATGTTTTTAAGTAAAAATAAATGTATAGGTATTGGGAAATTGTGACTATGGATTATTCAAAAACAGAAAACGTACAGACACTAAACAATTATATTACATGCAAAAAAAATACAACCTATAATTTTAATTAATGGTTGATATAGAAAGAAATATCGAACTACTACAAAAACTAGAAACGATTCTAGTATTCTAGTTCATTCTAAAGGAAAATCAGCCGGATAGAGCATAATATTTACATAACATCATTACTCAATGAACGGTTTTTTTTGTCAATCTGTAGCATTAGGTCATCTGAAACAAATTGGTTTCCTACCAGCAATAAAATTGATAAATAACTGTACTTATTTACATATATGTAATGTTTATAATGTAATTCTAGTTTGATTTGTCAATGTCCATAATCGTATTTATCATCTGCTTCTTTAAATATACAAACTAATGGATTACTGTTACTTAACAAATGTGATTCGACCATATGTTCCAGATAATATAGTGTGTACAGAGGCGCATCATAAATGTTATGCTTATAAAATTCAAATTGGTAACATTACTAATATCGGTAGACTTCTAGACTTAGTACTACCAAGAAGAGATTAGATGATCCCTACGGAGTAATGCACCATCGAGTTGAAGCAGGTAAATTCAAAAGAAACACACTGTTTAAAAGAAACCTGTATACAATAAAAGTTGTGATTATATTGTTAAAATCTGTGAAACAAAATAAATAATTTACTCTCGACGATTATTCATCCTCTACATAATAGATACTTTACAATGTTAGAAGCGAGAAAGCCATTGGTGGAAGTTATGTGGTAAATGGCGCATATGCACGATATTTGCTAAAGTTTGAACTGCTATTCGAAGTTTATATTAGCCACAATCCAGTAGTATATACTGGTAGGTCTAAATAATACAATTACCTAGCAGTAATGGCGTGCTTTACAAATATTTGTACGATGCAATACTACTCAATTGGCAATAACGATATTGTACAGTGTACAACAAAAATATTGTTATTGTGCAGTGAGATGTTCTTGTAGGAGTGATCTAACAATGTCTGGAGGAGTGTGAATACTTTCGCCAGCATATCGTCCTTCCAAGATCTGCAGAATTATTGAACATTGTTGCGCTGGTGTTACAACAAGATATAACAACACGGTCGCAAATATTCATATGGGAAATGATAATCCTGTTAATAAATACTTCTTTCTATTAGAATTACTGTGCTACATTACTTACTTAAATATACCAAATGCGTTAAAACTGCAACATCTAAAGTAATGGCAGTCAGAATGTCGTACAATCCCTCACCGTAAGGTTCTGTTAGCTTTCACGCAAAACTCCAATCACCCAAGAACAATCGCTGAGCGGAAGAATGGAATTGGATAAGTAATTGGATCAAGTTAAGAAATGAACTCAGAACTTCGCTCTGCTAGCAGTCTGATCCTTGTCCTGACTCAAATGAAGAGAAACCTCCTTGTCGACTCCTACCATCTCTTTATTAAATTTAACACACTTCATTAGAGAAATATTAGTTCATTGAGCTGAAAATAATTAATTTACAACAGGTCAAGACACAAATCCAGTTAATTAAATCATCTTTCTGGAAAAAAATAGATGCGAAAACGGTATAATTGAATTTGCATTTTTTTTTGATACGCATTTCTGACATACATAATTTATGACTTCCTAAAAAAGTTCTCTTAGACACACCGTAAAGATGGTCAGTACAGCTTGCTACGAATTTCAACGATTTTGAATGGAACCAGTGAACGCACCCGTTGACCCTATTTACCCGGTTAATGTTATTCATAAGAGAAAACCGATTACGTGTTTGTAACTTAAGTCCAATACGAGTACCCACATGCTCTTTTGTATATTTTTAGGTATATATTTTATGGTTGAATACGGGTCGTAAATGTCGAAATACTAAATCGGAGAGAACTTTTATGGGTAGTTTGATATCCATCGGTTCTCACCTAAGTAGGAGCATGTTGTAGTAGTTTAGGTGCTGGTTTAAATATGTTAATAGTTTGTAATTGATGTGTATTACTTTTACAATAGACGACTGTAAATGAGAGAATTACATGCTTGAGTTGTTTATATATATGGAATTTTCATGTATTTTCCTTTCTTATATTTTAATAGTTTCAATAGTATTATTTTTAATTTCTATGTTTCGAAATTTTATTTTTGATCCTATAAAAAAAGTGAAAATTAATTTTAATGCAACACCGTGTTTTATAAATTTACATGAGAATAAAAAAAGTTAGAAAGTATAGCTTACATAAAATTGTGATTCAGAATTTAACGACAGTTCCGCGATACTAGCGATAATAAAAAGAATCCAATTAATTCCAGATAATATTAAAACATTAATTTCCTCTAAACATTGGTAAAAATTGTAGCTTATCTAACAGTTCAAATTTCAAAGTTATGGCGTTTCTTTGTTATAGAGGATTCGGAACCAAATTCTCTAAAATTTCAAAAATTGATGAATAACAAATTCTAGTACACTGTGTAATTCTAAAATGGTTAAACTCAGATAGTTGGAAGAGCGGCCGTTTTAACCTTTTAACTTTTTTGGGAAAACATTCTTGTGTGCAATATTCAAATAAAATATGTTGTACCTACTTTAATGTGCATTGATTGAATTTCAAGGTAGTGCTTTATTTAATGCGAATATTGTCAAATTAATTCATAAATAAGATATATTATACCAACTATATCTAAAAATAGAACCGGTTGAGAACCAGTTCTAACACTAGACCATTATAACTATACAAGTATTTGTATTACAAAATTTACTAAACTTAACCCAACATTTGAAACAATCCTGAATCATGCATTTCAAAGTATGCTACAACTGGCAAACGTCCGACTTGCCCAGTTTAGTTTAGGACAAATATTATTAGTATTCTAAAGCTGAAATTATACGATACACATAGATGCAAACCAACAAATCGCATCTACATATTTCTTGAATGAATTTAGAAGATCATCTTTGTGCAAGTCTAAAATTTCCAAAGCATATAAAATATCTAAACTCAGTTGAATCCTTATTACAATATAAATAAATAGTAAAATATTTACACAATAGAAAAGGTGTTACAATCATACTTAACAACTTGATTCATGATGATACAGTTTTAGATACTTAATATACATATGTATATTGTTGACACTTTTGCAAATCGTTAATTCAGCATTCCATTTAGATTTTTGTCAAAATGATTTGGAGCACACAATCATTTTTTGCTTATCTTAATTCCCAAATTATCCTATTATTTGTTACCTACCTGTCTCTCACTACCTCCTTCTAATCTATACTACACTACTATACTACAACTATTTGTATTCTAGATTTTATAAATGTAATGGTCGATGTAGTTGTTGCTCTGATAAAATTTGCTTGATTTATTATGTGTTGAGATAAAACTCGGTTCATTAAGTACTCCGGTAAGATGGAAGAGATCTCTAAAGTTTTTATAAAAAAATGGCAATGACTTTGGACAAACTTGGAAACATTTTTGGACAAATAAAACTCAGGTGTAGTGAAAAGTCAATTGCAGCAATAGCTCGTCTTTTACGAATATCCATAAAACACAATGCGCAAAACGCAATTTTTGGAAAAATATTTTGCGAATCTGCATTTCCAACTCATGCAGAATAAAAAAAAGATTTCGTGTTTGACTTATTAGTGAACTTGACATCCCATTTTCGCAAATGCATGATCCAATAGATTCAGTCTCAAAACTAGAGTTCAACAAGGGCAAAAAAAATAATGCAAGAAGAGGTAGAAAACGCATAATTACAGAAGATATCAGGAAGGCTTTTAGCGCGAGCAGAAGAAGAAGACACACAAATGTGGTCCTGAAATGACGTGAAGCTACAAAGCTTCACAGAAAGCTGTGGCTTTGAGAAATCAACAAAAAATAAAAATGCTTCCAAGACGTTTTTTTTACATCAATTTTCTCGTCTAAAGTTTTTGGACGAATCCAAATTCGAGAAAAGCGAAGTTATATTTTTAATAACAATAGTGATCATCTCGTCTTAGCGTAATCTAATTCCGGAAAAGTGATGAAAATGTTTTGAAATCTTTTTCATATAATAACATATACTACGTTTATGCTTTCTGGATGCGCATTAGAAAATGCGAATTAATAAGTACGGATCGAAAACTTAATCTGTTTATGCTTTTCTCGTAATGCGCAATATAAATGATACGCATCGAAATATTTCGAATTAGCCAGTGCTTACAAGAGTTATTGCCAATCGTTTAAGTTTGTAACACAAATTCTATGATATAACCATAACCTTAATTGTACTGTTGTGTGGTTGTATGTTGTTGTATGTCGTACACATGCGTACACATATTGCACTGTTCGCATACAGTTGTCAGATATGTAATATGCCAACACAACACAACCTATTTTTCACATGTGATATGTCGTTCGTTTACATTCTGTTGGCAACCTGCTTTAATACACATTGAATTCGAATTAAACGTTTATACAACCAAACCGCTATTCTTAAACCACCCTTGGAATCAGGATTTCGTCAATTCGCATTTCGTGCTCTAATGCGCATCGAGAGGTGTTTATGCTACAGGACTTAGAACCGAATTATAGTCGTAATGCGTATTCAATACGCATTTAGGGAAAGCATAAACTCAGTAATAGTGAGAATTACCAACACATTGGCGTGTTTCCCGCCATTAAGCATTGTGAAAGCGGCATTATGATCTGGTACTGCATGGCTAGCAGTGATATCTATGAAATATACAGCTATTGAAGGAATGAATGGAGCCCCTACTGAATTAAAATGAAATATCTTTAAAATACTGCAATAAGTTCCATAACATTGTTTGAAATATAATTCTTCAACTTTATTGAATGTGCAAAGAAACTTATTTCTAAACAAAACCTATCCTAAAATGCTCTTTCCCACACCGCAAAAATTACAACAGATTTGTTCAATAGTAATGTTTTCCCTGCTACCCTGCCCCTGTGTTTCCAGACCTATCCCCGATAGAAGATTTGTGGGCAATACTAAAGCAGAAGTATCAATTAACAAATGTAAATCAAAAAGAGAACTAAAGGAGATAATTTTTGAGGAACGGAAAAAAAATTCTCATCAAATTGTGCAAGAAACTTGTGGCCCAAAAGAGTACGTGCAGTAATCCACGACAAGCTGCCATAAAATACTAAGAAATATCTTTAAAGTTGTTAATAAGGTTGTATGTATATACTCGTTCGTATTTAATTCCCCTGTATAACATTTAGAATCTTGAGCAATGTGTAGGGTGCTCCATACATTTTTCCATAGATGTACATCTATGATGGCAGCATGTACCAAGCAGTAATACTTAAACGTGCAAAAAACCGTTAACTAACGCTAATACCGTCATTAGTCTACATATTAGATGGCATTGATTAGAAAACATTGTCTGGTTGGACTAGCCAGCATGATCCCCAGAGCACTACGCCAGCAAAAACCTTTGAGATATTTCGAATAGTATGTAAATACAGATTCTCGATATTAACAAACTGGAAGATAGTCCATGTTTTAGAACAAAATCCAATAGGAAACAAACAGACGATGATGAACATTTCCAACAACCCAATATTGAAACTTTTTTCAGGGTTGAATAAATGAGTCAAATACTCCAAATATCATCTCTGTACTATGTCAATCAGTTACACATCAAAAATTAATAATGAATCATCAATTTCGCCTTATCTATTTTTGACAAATGCGAAAAATAAAACAAGACATCTTTTAGTTATTTGGTGTTTTTAATATGTATGTATTATCCTTTATAGACGGTTAAAAAATCTAAATTATACTGGTGCGAAAAAAAATGAATAAATAGAATTAACCAAACGGTTTTAAGATTGCTATGATAAGATTTTCATTAAAAAAACTTGTTAATATTATTGACAAGTTGTCTTACACGATCGTTTCTAGCTTCCTAAATTAATCAGATAAAAGTATCTACAACCACTTAAGTTTTCGAATGCTACATAATCTATTCGAAAAGCTGTACATTATCCCACTCTTTATTCCGCGCTTGTCAGAACTTAATCGTACTGTAATTAATTAAGAATTTGATGCGTTAGTCTACGTATAGTAAATTATACAGCATTCATATCCGGGCAATCCATCTTCGAGTCTAATCAGCATTGCAAATAAAGACGCGCAATAACTACACACATGCATTCTATTTCGCAACGTCTGTATTAGTATGCTTTCTCAGCTGTTCAAAACATATATTAATAAAAATTATTCATATAATAGACTAATAATGCGTGCGATAGACGTTTTATCCCTAACCTTCCTCAACAAGAGTCTATTTTTAGAAGCACCTTGCCTTGCTTTATACTGTTCCATCCGGATCGTGTGCCATACCGGCGATACTTTAGCTACATGCCGTGCTATTCGATGTTTGTTTTATGATAGGTGTAATATTTCAAGACGTCAGCGCACACACATTAATATTTTTATATTGAAATTGGATAACATGTTTCTTGTTGGTTTGGCAGCTAAAGCGTATACACATATTATCGATTGTATTTTTCGTATATTCCATACGAGCTAGCTGTGGGAGTTCAGATTTTGAATTTTTGTAGTTAATTCACACCGTGGATTAAAGCTACCATATGAAATATATAGAAAGTGCCAGTTATGGACTCATGGTGTGCAACTGATACAGCAATACATACTTCATATGTACGATCTATCAAATTCATGGATAGCCGTCTAACCACTGCGGCTATGGATCTGTCTAGTACGTATGCTTACTATGATAAAATTGTAGCCTCTTTCCTACAAGTAATCCAGATAGTTCTTGTTACAAAGCAGCTCAAGACTAATTACTACTTAGTACTGCCACGTTACTAGTAAGAGAAATCTTTTTTTGTCTCCCTAAACTCTCATTAATATAAAATGATCCAGTTAGTACCTATAGCAAATTAACCGGATTAAGTATATAAATAGTAGAACTACATATTCGGTTTCACATATCATATTATTTTTTCTCCATAAACGAAAAGACAAACGACCTAATAACACGCAAATATAAATCTTATTTTCTATGCCGGAACAACCGTATTATAAGCAACTCTAGTGAATGGAAATAGGTTTGCGTTGTTAACGGGAATTCGAATATTAATGGCGATCTAATAAAATATCTAAGTATGTATATGTGAAATCTGGCTATTTATTTTCTCTAAAGAATGGAGAAGACCAACACGTGGCAAGTATAAAGGATTCGTCAAAATTCAAGGAGATCGACAATTGAAAACAAGAGAGCACAAGAGTTATGAACACAACTGAGGTCTGCACATGCTATTCATAGACCTTAAACAGGCGTATGATACGATTTCCAAAATGTGTTTGATACAGGCTCTTGGAATTCTGGAATCACCAAATAAATTGATAAAGCTTATAGACGTCACTCTGAAACAAACAAATAGCAGTTTTAATAGAAGGAAGTTTCTCAAAGCAATTTTCGGTGAGTATAGAACTCAGGCCAATTGAACCGCTGTCGACAAACTTAGTCCTTGAAATAATGAAAAAAAAAACAAATACAAACAGCAGGTTTCATTTACCTCCATAGGGAAGAATGCATTAGGGACGCCAAAGACATAGTATTGCTGACAAGATCAAGAAAAGAACTAGAAAAGGTTTTCTAAAGTTTCATGGAAAAGCAACTTTATACTGACTGAGAATAAATAAAACAAAAACAAAGTACATACATATATGGAGATGAGAAGGAAGGTTACAGAAAATAATAAATACGTAATCTTTAAGATATATATGTGGAGAAGAATATAAGCTCGAAAGGGTACAGTAATTTGTATACTTGAGAGTCAGTGATTGGATGGATAGGACGAAGTGGAGAGACGCGGTAAAGAAAGTAGAAAGTAAAAGCTTTCCCCTTTCTCCATCCCTCATTTTTCTAAGAGATGGGATAATGCTACTATTATACCTAAACTCTCAAATTTCTTCCTAAAAAATTTACTATATTATTATTTATTTGATGTACATATTCTATATTTTGCTGTTTGCCCAAATTAGGTATCGCTTACCACTACATACATATTTTGAAATAACAAAACAAAGATAAACCTAAAATGTGATGATCAACAAAATTTACATAAGATTTGCAACTGTAATCTCGTCTTTTTAGATTTAGCTACTGTCCAAGAGTGCCTTTTATACTAGCGAAACCTCAACACATTGTGCACTCATGCATAAAACAAACTTCCTTAAAGGAAATGAGATGCAAACCACTATAATAAATGGCAATCATGCGTAATCATTTTAACAGTTTGCTAGAGGTCGTTGCAACGTCGCAGAAAGTACCACACACCAGTACAACTATTATTTTCTTTTCAAAGATTGAAATTCTCTAAGGTAGAACATTTCAGCAGCTTCAATCTCACAAAGAACTTACAAAACTATGAAGTGAATCCTAGCGATAAAGTTAATTTGATTACAACTATACAAATACAAAATAAAGCTATTCTTACTGCATAGTGCTCAATTTAGTGCTACCACGTATATGAACGTCGTTCAGTGGGATGAGACGGTATTTCCGTAACTATCGTTCTACTCGAGTACTTTAGCGAAAAGACAGGTAGATGGGCTAACAATAGAAATGAAGCTCCCGTAGAAAATCGCTAACAGAACAAGGAGAGACAGAATGAGGACAATCCACTCTCTTTGTTTGTCAAGTGTTGAAATCCAGGTATTCTTTTGTTTGACATGCAATGCACTTCGTGAGCTATTTTACATAAATATATACAATATGCCAATAACAATTAAAAGTCATTAATTAAATTATTCAAAATTAAATAGGTGATACACTAAATGTGTAATTATTGCCCAATCAAATAATTTTGTTTACTACAAAGAAATTATTTAGGTTTTGCTACAATCTTCGATGTATCGCCTATGTATTATCAATTTTCCGGAAAAACTCAAAGCTACACCTAAGATCATAAACGGTACCACAATAGAGTACATTTATAGCAGCAAGAAAATAGAAAGCAAAGGATTGCATTTGAGTCCCAAGCATAGAGCCAGTGGATAACGTACCATCTATTCACAAGCCGTCGAACCACTGAAGTTGCAGCATAGGCTAAGGCCAACCTCATCAATTAATCAAGGAAAAACTACATCTTTGAAATGAAGAACGCTAATGATTTTCAAAATTTGAATTATTTATTTGTTTCGCAAGTGATGCTATCATACATTTCACTGAAGCATGTTCTTAAACAAATTATTGTTTTTACTTTAAAGATACTTTTTTGTACGCTTCCACACACAATTATATCTTGCGTACATTGACTTGTACCCTTTTCTTCGATTCTTTGCTTCTGTTTGTTTATTTACTTACTCACTTACTTCGTTGAAGTCATTATTTCTCGGTATTGTGCAATAAAGCATATATGTAAGTAAGCTTTTGGTCGCGCAAGAACGAACCGAATACATACACATTCATCGACGTTATCGGATTTTAGGTTATGTCCATTAACTTTTTTCTACCCGTTTCGATGTTGTTGGTCGCTTTAACAATTCGTACACAAGCAACATTCGAAATTCGACTTCTCGACGTCCGGTCTCTGGTCTTATACATAAAAGGAAGGCAGTAAATATCTGCGGGCAGCGTCGTCGTTCGTTTTGTAAAAGACCGTCTTCGAGAAAGAGGGAAGTGGTGCGACACAGACCCGTTAGTCATACGACTCGGGGAGAATACGAATGGCATGGCTTTTATCAGACGGTCAGACCCAGCAGTGCACAACAACGACAACAAACAACACTAGTGCAGGATCTTGATCGGATGTGCTTTCTCCTGGACAATGTATATGCTGTACGAAACGTCAGCCGATATATTGGTGAGAAATAACGTGTCGGATACCGACAATAAATTAAATTAAACGGCCACGACGTACGTGGGTGTCTGCTTGCGATTCATTACAAAGATCTGGGTCGCGCGTATTGTACGAAGACGCCCAAATTTGCACGATTATCTTCTTTTGGGAAGTATTTTTGTTCAATTGTGTATAGCAATTTTGTGTTTCGTATTTGGAAGTTTATAAAACTAACACAATCATTCTAAACATATGTCAAGAAATATTTTACACAGAGTTCACCTAATTAATTCAAATTATTTGGAAATACAATATATCGTATTCTTCTAAATCGATATAGAAGTTTGTTCATATTATACCAAGCACACCCTTGAACTCTACGAATTCGCAAGATTGTACTGTTAGGTTGGAACGGTACAACATTAATCATTCAAGGTTACATCAGAGATAAAGTTCTACATTGATCGTAATTAAAGATTATTTAGGATTTCTTCGGATATAACAGTAAGTCACGCTCGCTCTATCGTTATGTAGTGCTGCAGAACTGAACAGCAACACCAAGAAAATTACCTAGCATTAATTGCGGGAAATTAAATTCGTTTTCTTCTTTACCAAAACAAACGATTAAAAAAAAAGATTTAAGGAAAATCTTATCAGCTTCTGATACCCCAAAACTTATTTTTGTAAAAATTTTGTATAAAAAAAAGTGTTGCGGTTCCTATTTACAACACGGTATCATACAACTTAATGGACAAATAAATGCCGTCTCATCAATTCGTTAGCCATCACGGTGTATAAAGGTCAAAATCTGATCTAAAAAAAAGAAGAAACATATCACTCGTATGACATATTTCTGATATAAGATAGATCCATTCAGGTTCAGAAGAAATTTAAACTAGAGGAAATGAACATTTTCCATTCATATTCATATGGCAATTTGTTATTTGCAGATTAGGACGATTTACTATATCCGGCATTCTTTTCCCTTGCAGGCGCCGCACAATAGATAATTGAATCCAACATTACAACGTTTTAGGGTCAGATGTTCGTGCAAAGATTATCTATAACGGAGGTCACTTTGATACTACGCTTATTTATTGCACGCTGCATTCTTTCGTTAACTATCAGACATACCAATGGAATAACACACGCAGAGATGCTCTATACAAATACGAGTGTACTATTATGCTGTTAAGTATTCTAATACACAGTCATTTGATACAACCATTAAGAATGTGATTCATTTTTTCGTATTAAAATAATATTATCCTTAAAATATGTTATTTCAATTATTCATACGATATATGTACACTGTATGTACATATATACATTTATTGATATGCTTCTTTTATATTCGTTAACAAGGAGAACTAGAATCAGAACATGCACAAACATTCCCTGTAATTCAATTTGTATCAAGTTTATGAAGTTTTCGCATAGTTTCTTATTAACATAATAGCACAAAGCGTGAAGCATCCTCCCACAAGATTGAAAATAATTTACATACATACATGTAGATACGACTGTTCTAGAGACGCATAATGTCAGTATTAGTAAATATGAACCAATGACTGACATGTGGGGCGATGATTTTAATGGGATTTTTGGGTCGGCTGTCAGAAGAGAGAGGACGCGTTGTCGTTTCATGCCATCTCGAATTTCGGGAAGCTGAGCCTATTAAAGAAAACCTTGTAGATATGCGTTCATTTTAATGCACGTCTACGAGCTTCGATTACGTAAACAACCGTCTAAGTTTCGCTATGGTATTCAGTAGCTGTTTAGTGTAAAATTTATGGTATACTTCAAAAAAATAATTTATATTAATTTGCTTCTAATCAAATTTTACTTGGGCACCAAATAAATGTTGCTGTCATGAGAAATATTGACTTAATTAAATTAAAAATGTGAAATAAAATGTATACCCAATTTTACTAACACGTTCTTCGTGTGGTTAATAATCAGAGTTTCTACAATTTACTGCAATTCTACTGTTTGCTTAAGAAAGACTTAAAACCTGTGCTTAAGTTATTAAAACTATGGCAACGTAACATGCACGCAATACCGAGACATTGAATTGATTATAAAGAATATCAGAGATATTATGATTAGCTGAACAACAAGATTTGTGCAGTTTGTTTTTTCCTCCTCACAGCTCACCTAAAAGGTCTATTGTGCGCAAAATTCATCACAATATTGTAATGTTCCTCTGGTTAGTGTTAATTCAGTATCTGAGGTAAGCGTCTTAGAGCATTGAAGTCACCTAAAAATAATGAAATGTTCAGATTTGTTCAGGCTTGTACCAATGT
Source organism: Popillia japonica (assembly GCA_004785975.1). NCBI lineage: Eukaryota > Metazoa > Arthropoda > Insecta > Coleoptera > Scarabaeidae > Popillia > Popillia japonica. The sequence goes on from SMLS01055984.1 coordinate 22,055, forward strand.
TTTTATAGAGCCAATAGCCAAACAAGATCGGTAACTTCTTCCTAATAATCAAGGTATTGATCTGGATGCTGACAATCATCTGAGGCACATTTAAAACCGTTTCAACCGCCCTAAACTACTGAATAGCTAACTACCAGCCACTTATTGTGGTTAATTCAGACTAGATTAATAAGATCTTAGAAAAGAAAAGGCGAAATAAGGTCTTACAAGAGATTACATTCAGTTTAACATGTTGAGACTTAAACAAAAGTTATATTTTTTTTGTAAGCTAATATACAAAATCAATTGCAATTATATAGTTAACCAATAAATCGATGTTCTTATTTTGGTATGTTTTTTTGTTTTGAAGAAATTCTACATATTAGAGTCGAATATGTATGTTGGAAAATGAGTGGAATGAGCGGAACAGGCTGTCGAAATATTCCTTCTTCTCAATCCAAAAATTAATGTCAAAAAGAGTCTATGTCGCTCATAGATCAATTTCCTGCCTAGCCTACAGTTAAATTTGGTAAGTTGGTTGCTAAAGCCTTCGTGTAAGCTTGGCTAATTACGTGGCTAAAAGACGTGAACTTATTAAGCAATTCTTTACTACTCCGCACTATACGTTAATATGAAATGTGTGAAACATGCGTTCTTTCGTAAATGTATGTACATACATAGGTGCATTAGTAAAAAAAACATAACTTTTAGAAAACCCCAGAAATGAATACAGAATGCGTACTGCGGTAAAAAAATCTGCATCACGGAAACAAATAAAAGTGACTGCAATGTGGATGACTTCAAAAAGTAGGTATTATAGACGGTGAATCCAGATTCCATTTCACAATTCTCCTTTGCCCAAATATTTGAACAAAGGAGAGAGTTTTCATGTGGTGCTCAATGATCAAAAAGCTGCTACCCGATTGATTTCTTCCAATTAGAAGAGCGAGAATGCAAGAAGAAAGAATGCCCATACTTGGTTTGGGTTGCTAAAATGATCTACAACAAAGAAATATCCTGCAAGTACAGATATTAACCCTATTGACTTTTTGGGGGATGTCTTGCAAGAACAGTGGACCAATATCTCTCACATAGTAAATCGGGTGCCCGGACTGGTTCAAGCTATCCTTCGTGCGAGAAAAGAATTCTTTGACAATCAGAAAAGTTCTTCAGTTATAATTATTATAATATTTGTAGGATTTTTTTATTTTCATTTAAGTTCAATATTCCATGTTATATACTGTATTATGTACAAGGCAATACCAACAGTTATTCTACTACAAATCACCTAATCAAACAGTTGCATTCGCGACCAAAATAGTTTCCTACTTAAAAGGTTACTACACGTAGCATCTAAATTTCTTCTAACTTGTTTTTGACTTGGATCAACTTTTACTTCATCTTAAATGAAGTCATTCGTGATCCTATACTTAGTATTAATTAGTTTCAAATTTTATACAAAATCATAAATTATGTATCGTATAATTTATCGATACCTAATAATTATTACTAATCGAATTGCTAAATACCTAACCAAGTTAAATATACGGTTTCAAAAGTTCCAATCGTCGATAATTAAAAAGAAAAAAATGTTCTAGATATAGAAAGCACCAATAACGACACAAACACTATTTATAGCCGAATATTTTTAGCGAAAAATCGCACGGAAGCAGCGCCACTTTCCCGTCATCATCCACATCCAAATTGATTGGTAAGAAGTAGCATATACGACATACAAACATTCGTCAACTAATAAAATTCAAATAGCATCTTTTAACATCTTCCCGCAATTAAATTTCACGCCGTTAAAATCTCCCAATAAAACCGTCACCGTCGCTTATATTGAATTTTAACGGTGGTCATCATCATAACGCATCATCGGGAACGGTGAAACTTCCAATGCGCAATTTACAAGATGTGTATCTGCGTAGGGAACACGGCCCGCAGATATACACGATCTCGACTTTATAGACCCATAAAAAAAACGAAACTCGTGATGGACAGATTTTGATTAAATTTGACTAGCAGTCATTTACTGTTTGAATTAGGTGATGGCATAAAAATAAAATAAACTAAATACATATACCTTTAGACAATTGGTCACGGAAGTAAAGACACTTGTTTAAATTATGTAATTGAAAGAGTATTTACAATACAATAAAGTTATTAATAGCACTACTGATTGAATTAAATCATTAGAGACAAATGTGCGTAAACCAAACTCTTTTTGAAGTAGTCTTATAATCCTGAACATATGTATTAAAAGGTCAATCTGGCAGTAAGTCAGAATAAAGACTGATCCCCTTAATACTCACACCCAGAATTATCTTAGCAGATGATCAGCTCTATTCTTCTAGATCAATATATTCTTGAAGTTTCATTTCATTCAAAATTCTTACGATCCTCTGCCATTTTATTAATAACTCATATTTAACTATAAAACCCAGAAAACTTCATCCTATGTACATCAAAAAATAGTACTTTTCTCAAAATAAAAAAAAATCACTCTGAACAGTAGACTTGCCTTGAATCACCATTTGCCTCGTTAAGCTTCCTAAGTTTCAAGAGCAAGCTTATGATCTACTGGACTCTAACCGGTGCTAAACCGTACAGCCTTAACCTGGTCCAAGGCCAGTCATTCTCAAATAAAACGTCTAAATATCCTACAAAACAAGACACCTTGGTAGTAACGCCCAAATCTTCACTGAAAAACTTTTAAAGATAGCTTCCGTTCAAAGACCCAATTAATCAAACACTATGGAAACCTGGCTTTCAACGGAATTAATTCTACATTAAAACTGGAAAAAATCTTTTATATCATTTAGTAACCCACTCAGTACCCCACCCAGTCCCCAGACCTTCAAACTTTAGGTTAAACAGAATTTTGTTTATGAAGCGAAGTTAACTAACGAAGGGATGGATCACTAGATGGAGAAAACACAACCGAGAAGAATTTGCGGCAATTGTTGCAGATAGCTTGACACATTCGCCTCGCACCATTCGTAATTGAACTTTCTTAGAACAAAGAATTTCGGCGTAGTAGTAATGGTCCTGACTGTCTAATGGGCAACGATTAATATCTCACTGTCAATTACTCTTTCACCTTATTTAATAATATGCCATTATCTTCTGTTGTGCTTCACACAAATCAACCAAACATCTAATATTCTGGACAAATATGCAGTAGAAAGCCCACAAAATAGAACCAACCATACTGCCTAATACAACGTAAGCTACTGGGTTTGCTGACGAAATATGTATACCTAGCATATCTTGACAAAATTTATGTACTTTTATCACTTTGTATCACAGTTCTTCATTTATTGTAACCTTTTTCATGACCACGGCCAATTGAGAAGCACTTTTTCCCGAATCAAACAAAGATCATTTTAACAGAAAATTAGTTACGCCAGGTATCTCATTTCAAGTGTTTATTCGAAAAGTAATGGTGATAAAACGTACCACTAAAACCTAATCTGAAACAAAGCCGATATTATGCATAAAATTGTCTTCGTTTCTCCCCAGCTTAATGCAGCAGATCAAGCTGCAAACTTTTATCGCCATTAGTTGACATATACATGGGAATTGCATGGGAACATATAAGTGAGACCCTACATATCAAACTGTATATTTTTGAATTTCAGGTTTTCATTCGCAGTCAGCTTAGTCAATAAATCATCAGATATTGGAGAACTCAACAAAGCAAAGAGTGTTTTGCAACATTCAACAAGTAGAACCTTGCATTTATGATATTAGGTACCAGTAAAAAGTAAGAAATCGACCTTGTTCAAAGTAATCTAAAAGACAAACACATCGCAATAACGGTAACAAAAAACCTCAACACTGAATATGATATTTTGCTAATCTCAATCATTCACCAGCAATAAAATATCCCCACCTAATTCAGCAAGAAAGTGGAAGAAAGAAAAATCCAGACGCAATTTAAGTATTAGAATGTAACAATGTATGTATGTACATACTGTTATATTCTTTAATAGGCCATTCTGCAAGCAGCTATATTTATTTTTATATTTTGCAACTTTTCACCATCAATGTTTTCGAAAGTTTCTAAGATTGATCAAAACCGTTTTCTCCGAAAACATATCCATTCTTTTCAGGTGCAAATCAAGGAAGCTCTTCCCAGCATCAGAACCAAATCATCACATCATCAAGCTTACCCAATATAATGTGTGTCTGGAAATTCTGCGAAGATCTAATCACAACAGACAATATTGCAAGTACGAGAGAAATATTCATAAAGAATACGACGAAATTGATATTTTGGGGTAAAATGCAAAATGTTAATTTGTTCTGAGTATGTTTATCCTTCGACTTATAATTGTGCGTATATGTGACCAATAAAGCTGATTAAAATTTTATTCAACCGTAATAGAAACTTTCCTGCAGAGAAAACAAATAGATGTGCTTTAAGAAAAGTAATCTGTTAATCGTAACAAATTCCAATTATCAATTTTTTGCTTTATCTGGGATTGCTTATAATCTCTGATTTTCAACTATATCACTAATGTTAATACAATACGCAATTATATAAAGCCAGTAATAATCGCGATGCCGCTCTAAGTCGGCCTAATACCAACCTTAATTAATTTTAACCAAACCTGCCTTCGAGCAAAATTCCTCATAAGCGTTACTTTTTGGTAGTTCTATTATTGATAATTGTATAAAAAGAGCTGAAACTCGTTCTCGACACTTATTACATAAATAAAGGCAACATTACTACTGCTTAACTACATCCACTTTCATAGCAATCGCATAGCATAGTGTCCCCAACCATAACTGCTTTATGCCATCAGCTACTACGAGATTGAAATTTGAGATACATCTACTAATCCTATCATTTTCTTATCGGAAATCTACCACCCAAACTACGCATGTCCTATAGCCGGCATAGAAAGCAAAGCAATACATCGTTAAACTTTCCAATACTACACCAAACATTATTATTTATCAAAATGATCTCGACACTATTTCCTATCCAATATTTCACAATAATGAACTTGGTCGTTCTTTTTTGTCATTCTAATCAGTATTATACATTGAGTACAGAACGCGTTCGTAATGCGGGTTGGGCGTCGTAAGTTCGAAGGTAGGTGTTCAGACCTTTTATCATTATTAGCCGGTGGGACACACCCTGGTTTCTAACGTGTTGCGCCGGTGAGAATGTGGTGAAGAGATGAAAACGTTTTAAACTGTCAGGAAGCACGTGCCGGCCGTTTTCTAACGCTTCATCGCACTGTTTGCTGTGTGAATCATTGCACGTGGGATAGTTGAACGAACCAATACTACGGCGTGGAGAAAACAAGTGCGGGTGGGTTGTTTGCCAGGCCGGAACGAGGTATGGAACTCGCGAACCGTGAACAAGAATAAAATTCTGAGGATATTCGAGTGGGTATGGAGATGAAAGCATAAATAATGAATATTTACTTGTAAAGTAGATTTCCAGACAAAAGATTTTTGATGTTGGCAACTTGTTGATGGCTTCTGTAATATATCCAAAAACATCTTAATACAGACTATACCTATACTAGTACGCACGGTTCTAAAGTAATTTACTAAAAATGAAGCACATCTAATTTAATAAAGAGGATTCCATTCATTGTCTTAATATGAGCTATTTATTATTTCTGCCACAGAACTGGAATCATGTTCGACCTTAATTATTCCAGCACGACATGACACAGAAAAACTAATATCAACACCATTTTGGAACTTTTCAAAATTAAGGTGCGCTTCTGTGACTATGGAAACCACGTCTCAGCTAATAATTTGTAATTAGTGTTATATATGAAGTGTAAATGTGTTCTTTTCGCTATAATAGGCGAACTAATAAATCAACATCTAAAAGTAGCATTACACAAGCTATTATAAGAAATATAAAACGTGATCTGCCATAGCCAACAACAATCACGTGCTAGAACATTATACGGCATAATAATGAAGTGTCACCTGATACACAATGAATTGCAAGATAGGTTTTGCTGATTTATTGTCCTGTATTACAATTGTTTATTGTAATTTTCTATTGACATATCCTTTACTGTAGGTATTATTTCCTTCTACGTAATGTTGACCTTACTTCTAGTTCCATTATTATTAAGCAATAATTAGGGATATACATATAGTGACAATATTAATGATAAATTATTTTAATTCGTATAATTTCTTGCTCAGCTAAGTCACAGTAAGTCATTAATAAAATTAAATCCAAAAGGAGTCAAAATTGATATCCAAAAATGTGTATCTGCTTGCTATGAAAATGTTATGACACAAGAAGGCAAAAGTTCAAGGTAATACAAAAAAAGAAACTAAACAGCAGCTATTATTAATGGTTGTAGTGGTGATTATATCTTGCATCTCTTGATCTCCTAGCAAAATATTAGGTTCCCTAAGTCCATTATATTCAATAATTGGTTTCATGACATGTTATCAAAATTAAAATTTCTTCACAATCTCTGCTGATACCAATAAAAAAAAGCTGCGAGCGAATTGAAAAGTTTGCCGATGTTCTTGCATAATGTAGTGGTGTCGAGTTACATTATATATAGGTGAAATTGAAAAACATATAACAATTTGTTCCAACGTGACTGGTTTCTGTATGTTTGCGAAGTACGATTCAAACTGGATTCGGTAGTTTTGCACACTGAATAAGTTTATACATATATAAGTAGCTTCAAATTCTTATGAAAGTCTGCCTAATTACCAAATTTAGACTACAAAACCAAGTTTTACTTATGCCCAGAGCAACGCGCCTCTTTTCAACACGATATAATTTGAATTTGAAACGCTTTCGAAGCTACATCCCGTAAGCTTTTCGTCAGTGTTTCGTTAAAATTGTTGTGGATAACAAATTGATACAAAATCTTTAGGACAAAATTTGTAAATATTGCTTGTTTTGACATAAATTGAAGCTGTTGCAGACACTACTGATTTAAATTAGTTGAAGCCTTTACATTACATTAAATTTAAGCTTAATTGGTCGAAAAATTTCTGGGTGAACATTCCGGCAATTGAAAAAGGCATTCACTTATGCAGATATTTGGAAAATTTTCACTTAGATAACAAAATAATTTTAAAACCTAGCTATACACAATAATTTCTTTTGAATATGAGGAGCTTTCACAATTTTAGAATAGAGTTCCACGTTCAAGTGCTTAATTCTGGTATGCAATTGGTCTCGTGTTTTTGTTGGTGTTTTTTGACCGCTATTCAGTGAAATAGTTTTTGCACAACAATGCTATCTGTTTGAGGTCATTGTCGTGCACGAAGTCGATAATATTGTTTATCAGTTTAAGACCAAACCGAGTGACGTTACATTCTAAAATTTCTATATTATTTTCGCATTACCACAGCGATTTTCACCAAATTTTTAATGGCATCTTATGAATAGCAACCGCAGAGAAATATTGCTATGCTGCTTATATCGTCTGTATATCGCTGTTGGCACAATGGAAGCACAAATATTTTCACTGGCATTTTGGATACGCTTTCCATTTCTGCTGAAACCCCACATATTTCGACCTGATCAAAATATATTTTTCCAAACTGTGCCTCTACGACGAGCTTTTTCCTACTGCAGGCATTTTTAACAATTTTCTTGTCACAGCAGGACACACTCGTACTATCTCTTGGGAAGGATTAGTTGAAAAAATGGCGCTACGCCGTGGCAGTTTTCCGCCATTCAAACATTTTTTCTACGTTCAATAAGACCGCAATAGCATTAGTGCACACAGCCAATTAAATAATAGTTATGCGATAAACAACTGATTCACGTGGATAATTGCGCTCCCCCCTGAATATAAGCAATGCAAATGTTACTCCGCCTCAAATTTCATTGTACTTATTTTCATCTTATTCATACCAAGCAGTACTCATTCGAGCACATTGGTTTCTCGAAAGCAATGTGCCACTGTACCTACTTTCGGACACAATCTCAGTTTTATTATTCACCGAGTTTGAGAATAATGCAACCGCAGATCACACCCTTATACTGCAATGAATTCATAATGTTATCCGCAAGTAATTGCTATATCGTAAAGTGGTATTAGATTACAAAATTTGCAATTACTTTACAGCAACATCTCGAATTGAAATAAAGGCAAATATATATCATTTATAAAATATAATGAACTGCCAATTCTTCCATGGTCTTCAGGAGTGCCAGATCTGACGCCGTTAGGCTTTTAATTGTAATACAGTAAAAGATAAAGTGTATTCAACACTTTTCAGTACAGGAGAACAGTTATTATACTCTATGAATGCATTTGTTTACGAAGCAGCTTTGCTGCTCTATGAATTGCACATGTGGTCTTTTCACAAATATTCTATTTATAGCATCTATATTTATTTCTATTTATTTACATAATCACATATTTACTACAGATTTTATTCATTTCGACCTGTTTTTTTTTCGTAGAAATCAGGTGTTTTTGTTTTTTTTTTCCATTACAGAAACTTTCAATATTAAAGTACAACGACATATTATTACCTAATAAGCTAGTAATTAATAATTTACTATTTGAAATCGTGTTCGTAGTTAATAGTTTTTTTTTTCAAATAATTTATGGTAGTCTTGAAAAGGACTGCTTGATGAGAAACAGGACAAAAACTTAGAGTAGTAATGTCCGCAATTACTACCACGAGCTTCGGATGCACGCTTCTGTACGACGCCAAAACTTATCATAAGCTGGGCCGCTGTAACAACACAATCTCGAAGAGCCTCGACGTCTAAAATTTTCCGTCGACGATCATAAACAAAGTTTTTCATGTATCCTCACAGGAGGAAGTTCAACAGATTCAAATCGGGACTTTGTGCTGGCCACAGAATCGTTCCTTCTCGGCGTATCCAATGTGCAAATGCCTGGTTTAAATGTTCCCATACAAGTCGGGCAACATATGGAGGTGCCCTATGGTGCATGAACTACATTTGCCGTCGTACATGTAGTGGTATGTCATCCAAGTAATTCGGCAACGTATTTTGCTAACAATTTAAATGTTCTACCGCAATTAATTTTTCGGGAAGTACATGTGGCCCAAATAAATGATCGCCCAATATTCCGACCCATACATTTATTGATGTCCTATGTTGGGATCAACTCTGATGGATATCTTGTGGGTTTTTATCGGCCCTGTGATAAATGTTATGGTAGTTCAGCGCACCATTTTTTGTGAAGCAGTATTTATCGGTAAACCGGATCACGGATCGAAGATTTGTAAGACGAGTTTCTGTTTGACGAAACCATTCACAACAAGTAACCCATCGAGGAAAATCATTGTTTGATAGTCGTTGGATTTTCTGTACGTAATACAGGTGCAGTAAAAGATGCTATCTTGATTCTCCGTAGATTAAAATTATGTCCATGTACTCAGTCTTAGTATAACTTGCCATAATGTACACATAAGATAACGAATGCCTGTGAATGACTCAACTGCCTGTGTTGCCCACCCATTCATGCGTTGCGCTCGAACAACAGGGCCGGACTGAGATTGAAAAATATTATTTTCTCGTTAAGGCGTGGACATAAAGTATTCATTTTTGTAAATTTAGGTTTCCATGCCATTAGCTTTCTATTGCGTTCATAAGATCATTATAAACTTAAATAAAGTATTATATATGTACATATGAATTACTTCATTCTCAGACAAAAGTACATATATACATATATAACATAATTCTAAAATTATTTTCTCCACTGTGCATGTTGAATGTAATATATAACTTAAATTTTAATCGATAATATAGATAATTTCTGAGTACCTATTGCTCTTGGCATAAAACAGATTCCTTTGCAACTTACGTAAGCACTAATTATTTATTTGTATTTCGTTGCAAGGGGAAATACTTGAAACGCAGTAATTTATTGTAAATCGTAAGATTGGGCGTTAAAATATTAGATAAAAGTCGATCTTCGGGGTAAATATTTGCGAGTAGAATTGCCCGTGTGATTACAATAAATGTAACCAACGCGTATCTAGGTGTTCTACACCTTTGTAGTCTTCAAATAACAAATCGTTTCATCAACAAGTAATTTATTCCAACGTGTATATTATTTTTAGAGATCTAAGTATATTACGATATTTACTACGGAGAATTCGAACTATCCTTTTCCTTTCCTATTTAAAGCGACGCAAGATTAATAGAGATTTACTATTAATACGTCGCAAATTGTTGATGAAAATGTTTTTAAATTTTAAACAAAACGGCAGCCTACGTCAAAATTAATGAATAAACAAGTGTCGTCGTCTAGATTGTTCTCAACGTCTCGGATGTGGAATTCTCGCGGGTGCTGATCATCTGTCTCCGTAAATTGCGTAAACAGAATCCCACTCCGCAGAGTTGATGATAACCAGAGCGATTTATAATTTATATTGGATGTGGAACGCGAAGTTTCTAAACATAAAATGACAGAATTGTAAATTGCAACTGCATACATATGTACAGGGCGCGTAAAAAGTACGAAAACTAAAATTAAATAGTATTAAAATTTCATATCTTACAATATATTGAAGCAGTAATCATCTTTTGCAAAGAAAAACGTATTGAAATGTTTTTTTTTGAGACAGAATTCATAGAATGCTGTTCGCTAAGCATAGGAAATAAGCTTGCATAGAGCACTTAACTTACTTGTGTGTGTGTGAAGTTCTAGATTTCTATCCGGAGTATCGGAGAAATTTCAGTAGCCAATAATTTTGCGAAAACTGAAATTCTATTGTCAAGACCTCTAATCTTTTCCGAAAATTCCTCTCATATAGAAATATCTCTAAAACCTATTTTGGTAACACAACCTTAAAAGCGGATATGCTAGTGTATACTCCTGGTTGTTTTAGCTGTTCTTGCGTGTAGTTGAGGACGGTGCGCCTTCATATCAGGTGGTGAAGAATTGGCCTCGAGAATTTTGATGATCCCGAGTCGAAAGTCCAAATCAAGGAATAGCGACATCGAGAATCGCTACCACCACGCAAGTTTATAGTCTAACACTCAGCGGGTAAGATTAAGGCCGCCATTTTCTGGGATGCCAAGAGTATTTTATTAATTGATTACCTGGTACAAGGATATACAATCACGGCCCAGTATTACGCTACATTAATTGATCAACTTCGTAATTGCATCAAAGAATAGAGAAAAGTTGAGGCGTGGAATTTTGTTTCATCAGGATAATGATCCACTGCATAAGAACTTTGTTTCGTTGAGTGCAATTAATAATGCAGGTTTCAATCTGATGGACGAACCACCATACTCACTTACATATGTAGTTCCTCATGATTTTTTATTTCCAAAACTAAAGGAAAGTGTTTGGGGGCCATATTTAATAGCGATTACGAAGTTAGAACAGCAATAAAAAGTATGCTTCTCTGATCAAGACCCCGAGTTTTTTCAAAAAGGTGTAAATATGTTCGAATTTAGGCGGAATAAGGCTCTTCAAGTGCAGGGTGACTATGTTGAAAAATAATATTATTTTATGTTAGGCACAATAAATACTGTACTGCCTCGTATCTTACGCGGTACTTAAGACTCCAATAAAGAATGCTTCTAGAGAGAGGTGAACCACCAACGATTTTTTAGTGGTTTGCAAATGCGACTAAATATTCTTTCGAAAAACTAAGCTCCTTTCCTAATACTGGCGATGTTTACAAAACAAAATTAGAAATTTTGGTAACTCACCAGTGGTCGAAAATTAAAGTTGTGTGTGTGGGCGTTCCAAGTTGTTTTGAACATTTTGGTTGAAATTCCTGGAGATGTTCCAGGTTCTTGTTTTCTATGAAATTGATTATAGTCGCGTAGTAGAAAAATGTCAAATCAAAATATGTTGTGCTATCAATCACGTAATCTTGGTGCTTGCTATAATAGTTTCAAGAGAGACAGAAAACTGTGCCGACCAAAAACTTGCCTTGAGTTTCTGAGAACGTTAATTTTATTTGAATCGGTGAGACATACTTACCTGTATTCCCTTGTCAGCAAAATTGCAACACTGGCTTCTTTCATATTTTATTGTAAATGCAACTAAGGGATGAAATCGATATAGGTAGTAGTACGAAACCTCGTGCTTCAATATTACGTTCTTACAAGTAGCACTATTTTGCAAAAAT
>SMLS01055987.1:0-12317 GCA_004785975.1 Popillia japonica
ATTGTTAAGTGAATGACGTTTTTAGATCTTGCAATAACAAAGTTAACAATAATATCCAACCAATCCATCCAATTGAGTACCCTGTTATGTCGTTAATAATCATTTATATACTTGTCTAGTTTGGTTGTACATCAAAGATTCTACGCATATTATCCAACAAAAAGAGATGTATTCCACATAAGTCAACGGTATTGTTTTAATAACGCAGATACGCAATTATCATAAAACTGCAATTTATTTCTTAAACAACCACTAATAAACTAAAATCTGTAACACAAACCTTTAAAATTGATTATGTCTGGCTAATACAAAAAAGGTAATTTACTAAAATCTACTAACTTTGCTTGTATACAGTTCGAATCTTGCATGTTTACCGTTGAGAAGTACAACGTATGTCTTCCAGGTTTACCCACAACCATTAGAAAGCTTGCATATATAAATCATCCGCCAACACACAACAGATGACCAGGAAATTATTATTGTTTCTAAATGCATATATGCACATATATGACTGAAGTAATGTAATACTGAGCGTATGCTACGCAGGATAAAGCAATATAAAAAAAAATCATTGAAACGTTGAAATCAATATAAACATTATAAGAGCATTTTTAAATGGTCAATAAATATATTACTACACAAATGCAGTTATAAAGCTGCTGTTTATGCAATACGAATAAGGACTAAATGTATGTATGTACCTACGACTTTATGTCCGACCTTTTCGCGAGTGAGACTAACCAAGGACATTTGAAACTTATGATATACAATTGGCGTAAAGCTTTCACTATATATTTACCTGCAATTTCATTACTTTCAAAAAATATTTTGCTATACACACTTATAATCAATCAACATCAGATTATATTGGAATAAAACAAAAAGTATCGCTAATCTTTCGCAGGTGGGTGTTTGCAAAAATTCAAAAACGGTGTATTATACTTGACTGTTGAAAACTATGAAGTACTCCTTCAAATAGATTGTAGAGTATGTAGACTCAAATAGGGAAGTACATTTGTCATTATGGGCGTAAAGAAACTATTTTTGTCGGTTGAGTGTATTATTACTTTGAAAAATAGGGGCGGAAAAGTATCAGCTGAAACCTCAGTAGCGTGCTATAAAATAGTTGTCTCGGTAATTGTTGTGATTATCGTGTCTGGTTATTGTATGGTTATTGTAATATGCCACCGTAGATACATTATCGTTAGTAGGTACTACACTATCGCTACGAGAAAGAGAAAATTTATTAATTTCCAGTTCACATTCATGAACCTTTCGTTTTATTTTTACTACTTTAAAAGCACGTTCATTTGTTTAAATGACCGACGCTACTGGTAAATGTTGCTCGCGCAGCTGATGAAGCCGATATACTTGTACTTATCTATTTGAGTCTACTCTACCATCTAACCATAACATATATAGAAAAAAGTGTAAATTATAGCACTTCAGTTATATACACTGCCGAGCATAAAATTAGGGTCACCCCGTATTTTGAAGTAATTTCAGGAATTCTTTTAGTTTTCGGAGCTTTTTCAGTTGTAACACAGTTTACTAACTTTATGGGATTGATTTCTCGTGTTTGCGTGAACAAGAAAGACATTTTGCGTTTTTTTCAAAGTTTTTGTGATTTAAGAAAAGTTTGATAAAACAGGATCCCTCAATTGAATTCTTAAAAACTATTCTCAGCATATTTTTGGTTTATATGGTTTTGTCTATCAATTGCAAATTGTTTCTATAGTTGTATCAAAATTGTCAGTGTATTACAATGAGAAATACCTGTTGTTGCGGCAAGAAATGTGGCGAGAAACGTTGGTGTAAGTCTCTCGAGTGTGCAACGAGTATTTTAGCAGGTCTGCTCACTCGAAGACCTGGTTCAGGACGAGGCAGGACTTCAACAGCTCGAGATGATTGCTTTCTCGTTTTCAGTGCTTTGAGAAGCCAGTCACAGCAGTTTTCCTTCGAAATCATCTACATCAAGTGAGAAATGTAAACATAAGTGAGCGGACACTTAGAAGACAACTCGATTCTACTGTATTATCTTCGCGAACAAGAGCTACTGGACCACCCATTTCCCGTAAACATCGAATTACTAGGTTGAATTTAGCACGAGAACACTTACTTAACGCAATAGTGGATTGGACTCGCGTATTGTTTTCCGATGAATCGCGATTTTGTGATACGGGCCCAGATAGACGTGTTAGAGTGTGACGACAAGGCGAGAGATATGCTCAAGCGTGTATTGCCGAGCAACTTTCATTTAGTGGCGATTCAGTTATGGCTTGGGGAGGCATATCTTTTGACGCTCGCACGGAGTTAGTCTTCATCAATAATGGGACATCGAATGCACATAGATGCCTGACACAGGTTCCGGAAGACCATGTTATACCCGTTCATGGTTATTCTTGGAGACGACGCAACCTTCATGCATGATAATGCGCGGCCCCACACTACTCGGATAGTTACTGAATATCTGGACAAGGTTGAAATCACACGATTTGCTTAGCGTGGTTGTAGTCCGGATATACATAAATGTAATTGAACATGTTATAGATTAAATGGGGAGACGTTTACGAAGAGATGTGCCGGCCCGAGAAATTCTGGAGAGCTTCGCAACATACTGGTGCAGGAATGGGACAATCTTCCGCAGAATGTGTTCCAAAATTTGATCCAGAGCATGCCTCGTCGTTTGCAAGCTGTTATGACAGCCAAAGAAGGGAATACTCACTACTAAAGTCCTTAAAATTTCTTTTGTTTCAACGAAAAGCATTTTACACTAAAATTGTTCATTTTCATTACTTTCAAACTTTGAAAGAAAAAACCACAGAAAGTTTTTCTTGTCCACGCAAACACGACAAAACAATCGCATAAAGTTAGTAAACTAGTTAAACTAAAGTTCCGAAAGCAAAAAGAATTTCTGAAATAACTTCAAAATACGGGGTGACCCTAATTTTATGCTCGGCAGTGTATTTGATAACAGACGAGGCACGTCATAACCAGTAAAATCAGAAATAGCTACCTACTCGTATACGAAACGAAATACCCAAAAATAATTATTCTCACTATGGAAGATATGTATAGGGATTTGTTCTATGAAAAGATGCATGTCCTGTACGATGTTGCCATCTCGTGAGTATGAGCTTGAGCGTGAACACGAATTGCATGTCAATGAGCTATCATGACTTAATACATAATCCATTAGCGAAAAGATTTGGCAATAATGCGCACCCATGACGTGCCTCGTGTGTTACCGTAAAGAGACTACATATATGTAGGTAATTTGCTCTATTTTTTTAAATCTCGTTTTCTTGTCACTGTGGGTACAGAATGGGGATGGAATTTACTATGTGTAAATTTAGTGTAAGTAAATTTAATGTTTCAAATGACCTTGTCATAGTAATATTTCGCCGTTTATAATGTTACGTTGTTAATCACTTTGTTACCAATAGTGATTGTTTGATTAAAATACAATTCTCCGAGAAAAATGTTAAGAATAACTTTAAGCTCATATTATAGTTTAAATTTAAATAAATAATTCTAGAATTAGATTATATATTGAAAGTCATAACTGCATCGACAAAGTTTCGAAAATATCCAATCAAGAACATCCAAACAAATATGTTTATCAAACACGAACTGGTTTCAAAATTTCTGGAAACTGAAAAAAGATGTATTACTGCCCAAAACAAATAAAGCGACAGAGACAACAGTTTTATAAACAATTTTTAAAAATGTGATCCTAAATGCAAAAAAGCTAACTGCTTAATTATACTTCAACGCCAAACTATTCCGAGTAGCGTCGCGTAGAAAAGATTTATCACTTAATGGTTTTCTAGTCATGCTGTAGAAATGTCATAATGAAACTCAGAACGTGATGAATGAAACTACTATTCATCAACTATTATCCAGAGTAAGTTACTATAGCGGATAGCTAGCTATCCAACAAAATCGAAAAGTACAAGTGGGAAATATATTACAGTTGCAGTTATCAGACGTAAGGAGAGAATTCTTTGACTAAGCAGTTCAAGTTGCAATAATCGTAATTCGAATGAATGATTAGCAAATAAATTGCAACGCAAACGAAAAAAAAAAACAAGAAAAAATAGAAACTCACACATTTTAGAAACGCCACTACATATGTATGTGTAATGCAGTTCAATTGCTTCAAAGTCTCCGATACTTTACAATAAGATGCATACTTGTTGGTATTCTTGTTTCTGTAGTGTAGATCAGCCGGTTAGAATGTTGAAACTACAAGCAATTATAGTACATCAAATGCATTCATAAGCAATTATTACAATTATAGATTTTTTTTTGTAGAGTGATAGATGAAAGTCACTTTATACATTTTAAAGTTCCATTTTCAGTTGGAGATCATGCTGACTATTTTTCTAGTAGGAAACTATATTATTCGTTAAATAGTCAATAACGATAGGTAAACCCAAAATTAGATACTATCAGTTGAGTATAGGTTATAAGTTTACCCTTGACATTTTGCTAATCATGCTGTCAGATCAATTACGAACTTATCTATGCGACAACAGCCGAAAGATTCTAAAACATTAAATAGGACTGGATATTATTTGTGAATACAAGTTATGAAAATTTCGATGACACTTTTCCAACTTACACTTTTCTTGCGACGTTTCGCTGTTCATACTGACAGCTTCTTCGGACTAACTGAGTTAACAGTAGAACTAAGAGTTCAGTTATCCTTAATATTCATCTTTTGAATATTTCATTTCGAACAGTTCACTACAGTTCTTCCTCTCGCTGCTGATTCGATTCGAAATCTTCTTGAAGCAGATTTAATTTAAGATTGGTGAATTCTGCACATATTAATCTTGGTAGTTGCTCTCTGTTATTTAGCGATTATACTAGAAATCTAGTAAGCAGAATATCTAGATTATCTCCAATTATTTTATTCTACCTATAATAGAAGGCATACCTTGTTAAAGGTAATACATATCTCTATATTATATGGCTATATTATTATTTATAATCTATTAAAATGTATTTCGTTTATTGACTTCAATATCTATGGATGTTTGGTAAAATACGTATTGCCATTGCCTCCAAATGGAACTGTATACAGATGCAATGTAGTACACTTTTCTTCTGGCTCCAAGAATTTGTTTTAGTCTTTTTCTTCTCTCTCGACTACTCGACTATTGTAAACTATGTATATCTTAAAACCAAGCAACAAACACTTAAAACAACAATATAATCAATTATAACAATATTTAGGTCCCTATAATCTGAATTTTTTAATTCTATCAAGGTTATTGTCTGTGACCGTCTAAAAATTTGACGAGAAATTGGTAGTATTTCTTGGTGTATCCATTTCGTCACATATTGCTGAATTTGTATAATAATTAGTATAGTATGTAATCTAGATTTATATCACATTTATATTCTCAGTCAATAGTGTTACTATATTATAGACCATACTAACGAGTTATACAAATATCTAAGCACATGAAGCAAATATCTGGAGTGTACTTATATACATATTAATCATCAAATTCACGTATTACTGTATTTCTCAAAACATTTCCATATCCATTTTCTTTTGTATATATGATATATGTATAGAGAACTGCATTCAGCAAACATGCTCTATGCTCTAAAACCTAGATAGATATAAGAGAAACAAATTGTGAAGCTTAGCAACCAGTCTAGGATCGACAGAGCAGCAGACTATTCAGTGATCCAATAAAAAGTGGATACAAGTAGTACAAATTACAATCAACCAAAAGGAAATACCTACATAATTTAAACCGTAATAGATTCAAAACAACAAAACTAGAAACTAAAAATAAAGGCAGGAAAATAAATGTAGATAAATGGAATCGCGTAGTTATAAATATTAGGTATTCGAGAAAATAAAGAATCTTAATGTCTAGTGGCTAATAATAACATTCATCGAAAGTCACGTATAATCAGATTGTGGTACTAATTAGAAATTACGTAAGTCGTTTGTGCAATTTCATAGATGCTCTTTCTAAAACATAAAAATAATAAGTTTTGTCAACGACAGAACTGTTTAAAAATCTACTGTCAATTAGCATATTTTTGAAAGCGAAATACGGCATACAGATGATAAACTACAAACTTTTAACGTAACAAAAATAAACCTAAACTGCATTCTCTAATTAATAAAATTATAAAGAACAGTTCTACATGTTACCTAATGTTGTCAGAACTATTGTTATAACTTAGTAAATTTCAGAAGTAGATTATCAATCACCCTTTTATTAAATTGGATTCAATCTTAGGAGATATTAATATTACGGTACCAAAAAAGAACAAATCATTTAACAATTTAATAAACTTTCCAAATATGCTTACATACTGAAAGGAAACACAAATGGTCACACATTAAAATTTACTAAATTAAAATTCAAATTTTATACAATCTCGTGTTTATACTGATTATTATTATTTATACTATTTAATGGTTGTAATATTTAGTTCCCATTTATTTATATCAACTTCATAGCAAAGAAATGAAAATTTTTTCACCACTTTCGGTTACTGTTTTATGTAATTAGTAAATCCTATTATACTACACTTACTCAATATCAATAGTAAAACCGCGTGACAAAATTTACAATAGCAATCAATCAAAACAATGATCCTATGAATTATTTGGGCACTGAATAAAATGCAAACAAAACTTACATTTCTTCGTCAATAATCATAATTTTATTCACATCTTCACCCTTTTTCTCATCTTCGACGTTCTTCGTATCTTCTTTAGTTTCACTAGATTCGGTGCTCATTTTTCTGAAGTTGCAACCAGCGTCAGATGTAGAAAATACACTATTTAAAAGACGCTTCTCCAATTGACACTTATCAGAAATCTTATCGCACGTATACGTATATTGACAAGTGTATAGCTACTAATTTACAATGAAGTAATCCCATTTGAATGAATATCTCAGTCAATTTTGTTTCGTTAGCTCGAAACGGTAAGCATGATCAATTTGTTGCAGGTATTATGTGTGTGTACAGCGAGCCTTGAAAAAGTAATGATAATACGAAAAGTCGAAGTTTGTTTGTCGTGTAAGATCACTTTCGGTATCTCTTTTCAGTTAATACCTATGCATTACGTACACATATAAGTATATACGCACAAATATAATATGTACAGATCGAATAGACAATAAAAATATTTTATTGCGTTTGCACTATAAACAAAATGACATCCGAATGTATAAATATGGGCGAAAAAATAAGAGTGCCGCTAAGATCACACGAAGATAAGTCAGTTCGCAATGACGCAGGTTATTCTTACAGGTAAAATATGTAGCCAAGCAATAACACGTGATAATTGTGATAATTATATATTATTTGTTTGTGTACGATATATGAGTAATTTTTAAGTATATATGGAGCAAATTCAATACTAGTTCCAAAATTTTTAGAATTAATAAATACAGTAATTGCTCGTTGACATGCTTAGTTCTGAAGCAACTAAAATCATTTAAGAATTAGCAAAACGATAAATACAACGCACTATTTATTATTATTTAGAAAGGTATCAATATTATTTACGTTTCATTTTTACTATACATATTCCATTTTATCATTTTCAGAATTCTGCTAGTTTGCCATAAATGATTCATTTTTTTTGTACATATATGTACATTATATGTTTATTTACCTAAACAATAACTATAGGTAGTATTGTTAGTAGTAGTATAACTAGTATATGTATTTTTCTGGCCATTAATGTACCTTATTTTCCTGATATTTCTTCCAATTCTAGGTCAATTGAAACAACTAATTCGATTAAAGATCAATTTATTCCAGAACCTTAGCAATTTATTAGGTTTTCGATACAACTTCGTTAGTGGAATAAAATTGACATTTAATTCGTATCAATTAATAAACAACTAGCCATGCCTATGAACAAAATTATTAAAGACAAAGAAATTCAATGATACTGGACAATTTAAGTTTTTAAATTTGTAAATAATTGTCTGTTATTGTTGGGTGTATGTAAATGTAATGTTTATATCTGATTTTTTAAATTCGTATTTAATTTTGTCACTTAAGTCGTTGATATGTGGAATTGTATATTTTATGTATTCGTTTTTTTATTAACTTTTCGTAAAATCCTTTTGGATAACTTTTTTTGTCTAAAATGGATCTAACTTTTGCTTAAATTCCCTTTTCTAAAATCAGGATGTGCTAATTTAGCCTGGTTAACTAAACTATTAATTACGTTTTTTCTTTAATTTACCGAAGCGTTTGAAAAGTAGTTGGTGTCTTTTGCTGCTAGGGTCTTTTATATACCAATTTGTTTTCATCTTCGTGTTATTATATATTATCTTAACATCTAAAAAAATTATAGAATTAAGATTTTTTCTTTCAACCGTAAATTAATCTTTCATGATAGGAATTAAATGTGTATAACATGATCAATTTTACCTAACGATATGCAACATATGCGGTCATCTATCTACATACCGCTTGTAAAATTCAACATGGCAATTTAGTTTATTTAATGACTTCTCGGTCAAGATCCTCCATTACTATATTTGCTATTACAGCAGATAATGGAAAACCTATTGCAGTTCCATGCAGTTGTATGTTTTGTCGTTGTATTGAAAATAGGTAGAATTTAAATAACGTTTTGCAGCCAACATAAACATTTTCAGGTATATTTGTATAATTTTGAATAGTGATACCTCCTCTAAACTTATTAATTCGTTATTATGTGGTACCGTCTTTTATTTACGAATCTAACAAATTCTAACGAATTTGTTACGCTATTCTCCGAATTTCCTAGAATGTTACTACGAATTTTGGATAAAAATTTTGATAAATTGCACGTATTTAAGTGACTGGATACAATTTACTTAAGGGAATATTAGGTTGCAGTTTATGCTCCTACATCGAGGATATGCGTTACCGACGACTACGATATGCTTCTCGCTTGTAATGTTCCGGTCCTTTTGGCCGGTGATCTGAATGCCAAGCATCCGCTCTAGGGATGCTCCTCGTCCAATGAATTTGGTGAAAGACTGTTTCACTCCCTCTCGCGTTCCGATGTCGAGATGCATTCTCCGGACATGCCTACGTACTTCCGACCCGGCACTAGGCCGGACATTCTCGATATAACACTGTCTCGTACCATTCCATCTCATATCCATGTTTCAAGCTCACTGTATCTGTCGGAGGAGAACTCCAGTCGTCTAATGTCTCGTCTCGCGATTGCGTTGATTGGGAGCAATTCACAGATAGGGTAGGCCGGCCCGTTTATGAATCTGCTTTTCTTTTTCATAGGGTCGCTTCTTTGGAGGCTGCTGCCGAATACTTCACAGGACTGATTTCTCAAGCAGTCAATTTATCAATTCGCGTTTCCGCGCAGTTGCCAGATAGGTGGTTGCCCGCTGAACTGAGAGAACTTCTACGCCTTAGACGCAAGTGCAGAAAAACGGCTCAAACCAGCAAAAGCCCCAATGATCACGAGATCGCGAATCATCTGTCCATTCGTCTTCGCGATGAATTACGATCTTTTCGGAAAGCACGATGGTGGCGTAGCATTTCTGAGTCTATTCCCGGCGACGGTTCACTTTGGAGGATCTGTAGAGCACTTAAAAGAAAGAAGGCCAGCACTAATTTGGGCGTCCCAGTTCAGAGGCATGCGGATCCTGTTCAGTCTCCGAGGGACAATGCATTTGTTTTTGCTGAACATATGGAGGCGGTATTTAGGGGGTCTGAAGATTAACCTCAATACGACCCTCTCTGATCTTTTTGTCGCGAGCCTTCTAACCCTGCGCGGCGAGCCGCTCGCTAAGGTCAGCCAGGAGGAAGTCCTTGCTTAAATCGAGCTCCGAAAGAACGGGAAGGCTCCCGATTGCGACGGTATTGCCAATTCTGAATTCTTGAAACGACTTCTTCTCAACGCCATTGTCATCTTGGTACAGATCCTCCACATCTCCATCCATCTGGAGGCATGCGAATGTCTTCATGCTACATTAGCGAGGCAAAAGCCCATCCCTTCCATCTAGCTACAGGCCAATACGTCTCCTCTCGAATTTGCTCGCGTTTGATTCGGTATGGCAGGAAGGTCTGTTGCACAAAATGGGTAGATTTGACATCAACTCCAACATAATTGCCATCATTGGCATCAAGATTCATGATGTTTTGACGGAGCCAAGACATATCCGCGCGGGGGTCCCTCAAGGATCGCTCCTTGCTCCTGAACTTTTTATTATGTTTACAGCGGATATTCCAATGTCGACGAAGCTTGCTATCTACGCAGATAACACGGCCGTTTATACAATGTCGAAAAACGATGTCCTCGTTTGCCGCAGTCTTCAACGCTCAATCAACGATATCTGTGAATGGGCCTTCAGGTGGTGTTTATCTATATACGCCGATAAATGCGTTGCCATCAGATACTCAGGAAAACGAAACTCCCCTCCGACAAACATTATTATTGGACATCAGCGGTTGTCCTGGGAATCGCAAGTCCAATATCTGCTGTGGTACTTGATAGTAGTCTGACGTTCAGGCATAATTTTTCTCATGTTTCGAGGAGGTTTCTGCAAGCTAGAGCGGCTTTGACTCCTCTCTTGTGCTGGAAAATTTCCGTCAGTCTGCAGATCAAACTCATGATATATAAGGTATTTCTCCGGCCTATTCTAACGGGTGACGCGCTGACCTGGTCCAGCGCCAGTGTATCGCAAGTAAAGAAGCTCAATGTTTTTCAGAACAGAGTGCTACGTATGGTAGTTGTAGTATGAGTAACGCACAAATTCACCGCGATCTTGAATTTCCAGTCCTCACCGTGTATGTGATGGCGCTGGCCAAAGGTACCCTTCTAAGGGTATCCAGGTCGGAGAACCCACTGATCCAGCACTTGAAGGAGCTACACCCTGACAGGGCTCCTCCCATGCTTCTGTGCCATATTATAATGCAATAATTCATATGTTCTATAATTCTGTTATTTCTTTGTTATACCGTCTAAATGGGATAGTGCTAACTATTATATTCGTGCTTTTTGTAGTTTATATTAACTTTTTGAAACTATTAGTGCGATATTTTCAGAGTTGTAGCAGTCGTCCATATCATTGGTACCTCCCATGAATATAACGTAGTCATTTGTAGCTAGTTCTTTGCATTGATTCTCTATGGTTTGGACAAGTATATCTACTTTGGCGTTCGGTTTAATCATGCCGGAAAGTTGAAAATTGTCGTCCAAAGAATCTTTTAATAATTTACTTTAGTGGCGGCAATGGATATCGCCCAGAATTAAGATCTTTTTATATAATTCTTTATTCTGTTCGTAAAGGTTACCTATGCATATTCTGTTTTTTACTGTCGTCCCGGTTTGCGTCGATACTGAATGCCGATCGGAACCACACAAGTTTGTAAAATTTTTTGTAATGATACTTTAGTTTTCAGTTTCAGTTTTTATTGCATTTAGCTCCCGTTCTAATTTTTCAATTTTTGAGTTTAGCCTTTCATTTATTTCTTTCAGTGAAAAGTTTTCATGTTCTGAACAAGCTCTAAGATCAAAAACAACTTGAGAGAGTTCTTGCATATTTGTCTGAAGAATATCTTTATCGTGATTCAAAATAATGTAACTATTATTTAATGTGTTTGAAATCTTGTTCGGGTGAAGATACGTGTACGTGTACGTATACTAAAAGGAGAATAATGTAACCCGCAGAGTTATGTCTAAAACTCTTCAGGCCATTCTGATTGACTACCTATTAGATAACGAAATCCAACAATTCCTACAGGCAAGTGTTCTACAATTAGGTTATAACTAAATCCGCCCTGGTTAATGAAGATATGGTACGGTCTTAAGAGATTTTTGCAGTAATGTTATCCGTGTTCTGCATTAAAAGTAGATATTATTACAGGAGTTCAAATAGAGGATCAATATACGGGCAGTCTTATTGCTACATTAAATTTATATACAAACAGTATTAATGTCTGTAAGATTTTTGCTAAAAAACACGGCCACTTAAATACTCCTTGGCAAACATAAGCTTGGTTAGATAGACTTTTAAATGTAACTTAGGTACATATCGCTTATTAGCTTTATCAAAATTTGGCATATCGTTGTTTTGTGTCAAGTGCTTATTGATGATGCGTAAATTATGTCTGTAACTGCTAAAGAGGGCTGGTGCATTACTATCTATCAGATGATTTCTTTATCCAAATGAAGTATAGTTTTTTGTATTCTACGAATTTTGTTATTCACTCGGCTTATGTAACAATACTCTTAATCAATTATTATAAAATACATTATTCTTCAGAAATCCTAAGTTCAACTAAAATAGGTAATAATC
>SMLS01055989.1:0-22582 GCA_004785975.1 Popillia japonica
GTACCTAGTTATCTATTTACATACAACCCTACCTTGTACGGTAAAATTATGTATATACGTACATATAACAAACACGTAATATGCTAAGCTAATATTACAGCTCTTTCTCTCTCAGAAAATCAAAAGATTTAGCCAGCTTTGTATCTTTTGTAGCTTGTTACGTAGAAAAGCCAACAGATATCTGCGTATGCTCCAGCGAAAAAGGCATTAATTATCACAAATGAGAAATACGCTAATTAAAAAGCTGCTATACTTTTTTTTTCTCAATAAAGTCTTTTGATAACAAAGACAAACCAGTAATTGATACCTTCACTGTTTTAAATCGCTTATAATGACAACTCGGTTTTATCAGAAGATTTGTACTTTCTATGTTATATTGACTGGGCTTTGTCTGTGTCCGACGCATATGTACATACATGTTATGCATACATATACATATGTATAGGAATCTTCAAAAGCAATGCAATGCTTAAGCAATATTCAATTATTACGAAATACATACTTGATCACTTGTCATGCTTTAAAAAGTTGCGTCATTTCTGAAGTGGCTAATCTTGTAATCGGAATTTCAAAAATAGCAAACTCTACCACAAATTATGTGTTATATGTAGAGGCCATGACAGTAACATCAGGCGGTTTTACTTACTGCTTGTCCAATGGTGCGCCATGTGTCTAGCTCCTGGAGGATTTTAATCTGAATGGAAAAAATTTACTCTTTACTTCTGGTGTTCTTGTGCAAGTTTAGTTCTTATATGCCTAGAGAGTAGAGATGGGTGGTAGATAATTGCACGCAAGCTTTTAATTAAATATAAAACTGTCTGAAGCCGTTACCATTATTCAGCTGTTTTTCAAAATATGTACTCAAACATCTTGCTATAATTTTAGACACGTCCCATAATTATTAATGTGTTTGAATGAATAAACACTGGATGCCAACTCCAGTGTCTACTTCAAACACATTCACATACCAAAACTTTAGCGTTGCAAGATCGTCAACTTTGCCATCTTCCTTAATCCTGGTAGAAGTGTAGTCGTCTCCATGTTCACTTCTAGTTTCTAGTAGATACCACAACCACTCTGAAAAAGCTTACGATAGAATTGATAATACTCTGAATATCTTGTTCTACTTTTTAATTTGATAGTTCTGCCAGTCATAGTATAAATACTCTAAATTAAATTAAATTCGACTAATCTGCGGCGCAATATCCAGTCTTGTAATAGGACAAAATGTTGTAGTTGTCCAAATGCTCCTACAACTGCTACTTTAACTTTTTCTAAAATTCTTTTCTCCTCTAAATCAAATAAGGAGTTCATAAGCTTAAATAATTAAAGCCCTGAAGAAAAGTACGTTTAAGAAAAGAACCAACATGTGTTTTTATGTAGGTATACAATCGAAAATGTACATATCTTCAAACAGGCAACTAGTAGCAATGCCATAAATGTATGGTGGGAGAAAAGATCAAGTTAAATCATCTGCTTCGCTATTTAGGGACAACTTTATAAAATTACGTGGCATTTTATAATAGTTTCATTGCACTTTTTTATCTAGTCTTTTTTTTATATTTCATTCTGAGATTATCAGTCAACTATGGAGAAATTGTATTGCATTAGAAAGTACGACAGTAAAACTAAGCGTCTGAAGAAACGCAGTATCTTCTTGGAAACTTTGGTTCTAGCATCAGTTAGTTCTTGTGTTAGCTTCTGTCAAGGCACCGATGTGTCTATTTCTAATTGCTAACTAGTACAGCGGGCGTATGGAGCCACCGTAGTCAAATAGGGCGAGAGAATCATCACGCCAACCCCAGAGTTGTGACCTTCTGTGACGATTTTTTGGAGTTAATATTAACTCATACTAATGCATAATCTATACAGAGAATTCCAATAAATTGCGCATAGTATAACAAGGCTAACCATGAACATTTCCACAATCATAGTACAAAGAAAGTAATTTTAATAAAGCCATAAAATTTTTAATTCCTAATAAGGCTTTTAACATATGAGATACTGCAAGCGGCTAATTTTCTGGCTTTATTAAAGGGATTCTCTTTGTACTATGATTGTGGTGGCCGGTGTCCCTCAGGCCTCTCTCCTGGGTCCAACCCTTTTTCTCATCTATATGTATGTATGATCTCTCTAGGGTTCCTGAAGTAAACCTCGCCATATACGCCGATGACACGGCGGTTTATTCGTCATCCAGGTGCGAGGATTTACTCTGCCGTAGACTACAGATTCAGGTGGATGAGATTGGTGTATGATGCTCAAGCTGGAGGCTCAGGCTAAACGAAAGCAAATGTGTTGCCGTTCGGTTCACCAGAAAATTGAAGCTCCCCAGTGACAACATCTTCATGGGTGATGTTAGACTGCCGTGGAGTAGATCGGTTCTTTCCCTGGGCGTCACTCTGGACCAAAGGCTGACCTTCAGTCAGCACATCCAAAACACCGTGGCAAAGTTCTCAGCAGCCAGGTCTGCGGTGATGCCACTTCTGTGTAGCCGAAGTTCTCTCTCTTTGAAATTTAAAGTACTGTTATATCTCTCTTTTCTGCGGCCAATAGCCACCTATGGTTCGTTGTCCTGGTCTAGTCTGGCTAAATCACACCTAAAGAAGCTAGAAGTACTGCAAAACAGGATTCTTCGCATTATTGCCAGCGCCCCGTGGTTCGTCCGGAACACCCAACTGCATGAAGACCCGGGAGTCCCCTCCATCAAGGACTGTGGCGTTGGCTGTTGCAATACGAGAGGGAACCGTGGCATCTGCTAACCCGCTGGTGGCGCACCTCACTGAACTCGACCCCGACAGACCACCGCCAAAAGTTGGGGTAAGGTGGGTGCTGACGATCGCTAACGAGTAGAGCACCCGCCGTCTCTCCAGGTAGCCAGCATGAGACTAGAATTTACGAACGGGTTTACAGCCCCTTACTCAATCTAACAATACCCAGAGTGAGAGGGGCCCGTCCTATAGATAAAAGTGTTTAGGGACTTCATGTCCAACCTTGGGACTGAATGTAATGGACCATCGTCGTCGTGGAAATATTCATTGTTAGCCCATAATATGCAACACTTAAATTTGGATGAAGTAATATTAGAGAGATAATATTCACCAAAACCCTATTTTATGTATTCTCCCTATGTCCCACTCGGCCGTGGATAGGATTTCGCCAGGCGTAATAGTAATTGCATCAAGGCATTTAACAATATTGGTAATTAACAATAAAATATTTGTTGGATTCATTTGAAACTTTTGTATTCGTTTTTATTCAAGATCTCATTCAGCTCTTGAAATAGTGCTAACCGCCGTAAATATTTGCAGAGACGTTATTTAACCAAAGAAACGCGAAAACTCTCTTTACCAATACCACATTTAACCGACTATGGCGCTTTACTAGCAGTTTAACGCTTGAAGCGAATATTACGAATCAGCAGATTTATTGGTGGTGAAAAGCGGATATCGTCGCAGATCTGGTGTCAGCACCTCATGAAAGAAGTCAATAAGAACAGGTGAACTGTGCAGTATTGGCGCTGTGTATGTGCAGCTTTGCTCGTTGTCTGGTGTTTCTTGTCGAATATAACTTCTCTTCTGTAATTGAACGTTGAATTTAAAGCTAACTGGGGATACTGCATTGTATGATGCGAATAGGTATCGACCTAGTTACGTGGAAATGTGTTTCCGCAAATAATGTGTGGTATTTATCTTTAGTGGATATTAGATGTCTAAGAAAACGTTGTATCTATAAAATAAGGCGACCTGTAAGAACGTTTGATGACTGCGTAATTACTTTTTATCGCTGGTAACCAACACGTTTGTTCATTTAAACTTTAAAGAAAACAGACGGAGATTTTCGAGCAATACATTCAACAATCTACCACCATAGGGAGGTTCTTCAATTCTTTAGAATACTGTTTGTCTTTATTACATAAGTAACCAAAATGATAAAACGTTTGTGGAGCAAACTAGGAACTTTGGTAACCTAGTAATCTAGAATTTTGTACTAATCGTTTCACCAACAAGGACGAAGTGTATTCGAAGATCAGATTAAATTAATTAATTTGTTGTAATAATTTCCTGTTATTATTTGTAATATATACCTTAGTTAAAACTGAAATAATTCATTTTCAATTTCATTAATAAAATAAACGAATCTACGTTACGGTTATTTTTTTTTTACAAATACTGTGTTTATACAGCCTTCTTGTTCATTCTTAGGTGATGACAAAATGTTGTGCAATAATCGAACGATTGTGTTCAGCAATATTGTGAATCGAAAATGTAAATCAATTCTATTGAGACATAGCAATTAGGTAACGCGTAGTCGTTGTGCAGCTAGGCACACCGTATCGTTCCTACGTAAGTCAACTATCTGCTTAATATATAGATTGCGTGCTCTTGACGTGTCTCTGAAGAAATTAATGTTAACTTTTACTTTCTTATGTATGTATGAGCGTTATATTGGTAACGTCTTTGGGCGAGGCGACTCTTGACATTGACCTCCTTCATTGTGGTATAGCTACGATCACAGCCGCCATCAGAACTGGTTCTTTTCTGTGGCGATTGCATACGCACCAAATGCCGGCTGTCTTGTTAAATTGGGTTACAGATTAACTATGGGAGGAGTAGCTTTTGTCGAAAATGTAAGTGCTAAAGCTTTATCGATCGCGTCGGCCATCTGCTGGCATTGAAATTTTTTCTTATTGGTCAGAAAGTGCCTGACCTTTGTGAACGTTACTTGCTGATGGTGTAATAATTGCATTACGTGAACTTTGATGTCTGTTGCAAGTTATAATGCGAATTTTAAAATGGTGTTGAATTAGGTTAAACGAAGAAATTATTTTTCTCCTACATCTTCTGAAACTATGTACATATATACTTAAGCTACTGTAGAATGTACTGTGTATTTTAAATCATTATCTATAAGACCTCCGCAGTGTACTATTTCAGAAATATACAGTAGACTAGTACGCTAGTAAAAGCTTTTGTTTTAACATATTTTTACATATTTTCGGTCCAGTATCTGTCTTGAAACTTTAGTACTCACTACTTTAAGTTCCAGAGTACGTACAGCGAAGTGATGTTTTAACAAGGTCTACAAAAACACAGTTACAGATACTACATACACAGCTAGAAGTGCAGTGGTAGTTTGACACAAGCGTGGAAGCCTCTAGAGCTGTTGTACTTACAACAGATAAAAAAAATAGTTTTTGTAAAAGTGGATTCATGGAATAGTTTGAATGGATTGGATGCTTAGTGATAGATTACACTATATAGACGCAAGTTAATAATTCTCTCCAGCACCTTTGCAAATACCGACGGCATTGAAATAGCCCTATAGTTATTAGTGTATTGTCTATTACCCCTCTTATAGATTGGAAATGTCTTACTAATTTTCAATTTACTAGGAAAGATATACTCCTGCAAGCAACAATTAATGATCCACACCAAGATATTTATTTCAAAACTAGCCACCCCAAATACCTTGAATTGAATTGAACAAAAAGACAGGTCAATTTAGATTTATAGGGTGACAAATTTTACATGTATCTGCTACCCCGTAGTGTCAACCCCTAAAGGGGGATGAAAATCATATCAAAAAGTTCAAATAGGAAGGGGTATTGAGTGATACATCTTTGAAAAGGTCTTGTTATTACCAATTTTTTAGCGCTTTATTTTTTTAAATCGGATGATTTTTCTTCAAGTTATGCTCTTTTAAATTTTAAAAATTAAAAATCAACATTTTAATGAAAATTATTTTATTAGCGTCAACATGAAGATGCACTTAATTCAACAGCTGTTCAAAATTACATTTGCTAATAGATTTAAATAAATTTTACCAGTTAAATTCTCTTCCATGAATATCGTACCAATAATTTTGTCTCCGAGAATTCTGGCCCCTACACTAATTTTTTTGGTGGAAATTGTGTGTGCTCTTCACGAAAAATGTGTGGATTGGCATTGTCCCAATATCTACAATTATGTTTATTAATAACCCCATTTAAAAAGAAACTTTCCTCGTCAATATAGCAAATGCTTTTTTATAAAATTAGGTTGTGCATTTGCTCTTTCAGTCATTACTTCACAGAACTGTATCCTTCCCAGCTGATATAAAAGGTGTATTTTGTAAGGGAAGAATTTGTTCCTTAGTAAAGTTTTATGCACAGAACCGACGGAAATGTTTGTTAACTTCGAGACATTTATTATTGATTCTTGAGGATTCATGGCAAAATCACCTACTCGTGCGGCTTCTGTTAAAACTCTAAGTCTCGTGACACTGATAATGCACACACTTCCAGTGACTTTAAATTTATGAACTAAATCTAATACATACCGGTGGCCAACATTTTTGTTTCGATGTCTCTGGTTAAACACCCACGCTGTTCTACGTGCACAACAGTGTTCTTCTCCATAAATAAAAATGTTTTCAATTCTTTCTTGTAATGAGTAAACTATTGCCCTAATTCAGTGGCCACTACACAACGAAGGCAAGTTTAAAACTAAAGCGTTTAAAAAAGCTAACGTACAAGGCAAACACAACATTTGCAAAGGAAAACCTTTAACGTTTTTTATTAAAGTTTTACGTCAGTGTTGGCATTTGCACCTTTTTGCAATTACAGAAATAATGTTAGTAATTTGTTGCTACTTTCAACAAGTATCATTTTATCAAACAATCTTATTAGCCAGATAGTTTTTCCACTTGTTAGGTCAATGATACTTGCAATTCTAACAAAAGTCAAATTTATTCCAAAACCTTTACAAAATTTATAATCTGGTTTTCGTAACAACTTCTACAGTGGAATAAAATTTACATTTATGTAGTGTCAAATTATAAATAAATAACAAACAATCTAAAAATTTCGGTTTTTTTTAACTTTAAAAGAGCATAACTTGAAGAAAAATCATCCGATTTAAAAAAAATCAAGTGCTAAAATATTACTAGTAACAAGACCTTTTCAAAGATGTATCACTCAACACCCCTTCCTATTCGAACTTTTCGTTATGATTTTCACCCCCGGTTAGGGGTTGATATTACGGGGTCCCAGATACACGTAAAATTTGTTCCTCCATAAATCTAAATTGACCTGCTTTTTGAAACATGCTTCAACAAAAAACCCGGAATATAGTCAATGCTTGCAAAATGCTTTTTTGTTATATCAAAGATTATTTCGTTGACTTCGTGTGTCCTTGTTGGCATAAGAAAAAGATAATGATCAGAAGACGTAGACGATGCAGTAGTCTGTTTTGGGTAGGGCTTGTCCACATGCATTACCTTCTAGGTGAAAAGCCTAATAATTTCCCATGAATCTGATATATTGCTCCCCGAATGTTTAATCAAGATGTCCTTATTTTCAGTCAGTGGCTGTAGCGTGCGATATTAAGTTTAGATTATCGAAATAATTTAGGATGTGGGTATTAGTTCAGTATTAGTTGAAGTTTGGTTGATTGTTGAAGTTATGTACATATGTCTGTAAATTAGGTACAGTAATGTACTGTAAGCTCTTTTTAAAGTTAAGGGTGCTACTTTTATTAGAACATTCCAAAAGGACTCCCTTCACGTAGTTGTGTTCGCATTGTGTCAACTGATCTCTTAACTATAGAGAAGTTTGTTCGACATTGCTTTTTTGCCACACATAATAGAAGAACAAGGAATATACAGAAACACTTTTTGTCTATGGATCTCTGAGAAATTCATCCATTGTTTGAAAATGTGACCAAACGCTTATTCTTTGTTTTATTTGCGATTAATGCAAACTGCAGTAGCATACGAAATTATATTGAAGGTGTACATATATTAGTGCCTGTCTGCTATTTTTATTAATATCTACATTAGAGGTCTGATAACGGCTGAAAATTGTTATGTCCTCCTCCTGTAACTATGTTGGTTTCATCATTAAAGGAATAGTGACAGGAGCGCTGGTTGCACCTCTAAAGACCAGACATACCTAAAGTCCGTGATCGTACGTACACTATAATTGTCTCCTTTGTGCGCAAAGGCAAGAAAACTTTTCTATTGGAATTTTAATGTCCATGATTGGGGGACTCAGAATCATGAGTTTTCGTTAGACGCCATGTTGCCAAATCGAAACACTAGGTACTCATATATTGGAGTTGTTGTACTTCAACTAAAATTCGAAGGGACTTCACCTATAAAAAATATTTGATGAGTAATACATTACACACTTTCCAAGTTTCTTAATGAAAAATGACAAGGTGCTACACCTTTCTCAGATGGTGTATACTCAAATATTAGAAGGTTTTGTGAACAGTGAAATAGCAAGCAAATTTGGAGTACATGTTGGACAACAGGCAGCACACTTTTGTATAACAACGCAGTGTACAATTTCACCAAAAAATCAATCGCAATTCAAGCATTTTTTAAATTTTCTTTGACTCTACGTCACTAACTTACCACACAGTTCAGAAAACAGTATAATTTTAAGTTATTGTTATTGCTAAATGTGCCTTAATACACTTTACTAGGTTATGCTTCCTCCATAATATACCTATGGAATTTCATTTTTTTCGTGAAAAGTTTTGTTTATGGGCGTCACAACAAAACTTGTATTTCAATAACTAACTACTAGAAATATATTGTAGCTACCTACTTTTAGTAAACAAAACAGACCAAATTTTGTCGTTTTCTTTTATTGCTCTATTCGATACTGTCTATTTACAATAAATTAATATAATTAAAAATAAATTACTAAACTAGTGGTAATATGCAGCGGCGGGAGCAGAGTATGCAACTTTGGCAAAAGGAGCAGCATAACCGAATGGAGATGCAACTTTAGCAATTGGAGATGAGTAAGCTACTGGTGCAGCGAATTTAGCTACTGGAGCAGCTATGACTGGTGCTACGGCTTTGGCAACAACTGGAGCAGCTACACCAATAGGTTCCTTGCGTACAACAGCATTGAAACCGTTGACTGGATCAGCGGTATAGTCTACAGTTCTTTTGGTACCATCAGGGTCTACTACGGAATAAGAGCCTTCTACAGCATCACCGTTACGAGTTTCATGTTGGCTTTTGCTATCTCCGGTGAGTCCATCTTGAATGTCGTATGCGTAAGAATATTGGGGATTTGGATCGTACTCTTCTTGTACAACAGTTTTAGCTACAGCTACAGGTGCAGCTACTTTAGCATATGGTGAGGCGTAGGCGATTGGGGCAGCGGCGA
This sequence comes from Popillia japonica, assembly GCA_004785975.1. Lineage (NCBI taxonomy): Eukaryota > Metazoa > Arthropoda > Insecta > Coleoptera > Scarabaeidae > Popillia > Popillia japonica. The sequence goes on from SMLS01055989.1 coordinate 9,167, forward strand.
CTTTGGCAATTGGGGCGGAATATGCGAAATGAGCTGGTGAAGTGTAGGCAACTGGAGCTGGAGCGGCATATGTGACTGGGGCAGCAAATTTAGCAACGGCTGGTGCAGCATAACTGATTGCTGGCGCGGCGGCATATCCAGCACCGATTATACCTGCCCTTGCGACAGCTACAAGAGAAACGAAAGCAAATACCTGGAAGAGTGATACAACAACAAACGTATTAGATATTTACTACAAATTTAATCCGTAATTACGTTTATGAAACATACTTTGAAAGCCATCTTATGTTGATATGTTGATGTCTTGAGAATCGAACAACTTATGATCGAATTCGGACATGGGGCCGTTTTTATACCGACGAGGGTGTCGTAATTGGTACCAGATGAATTGCTAGTCTGCATCTGCCACGCCTAATAATTTCACGCAAAAAGTTCGCAGTTTGCAATCTTGTTCGCGTTATCATAGCGCTATACGCTCTCTATTTCATATAACTTGCGCCATATTATGTCATATTAATCGCCGATTTACTACAATGCGTTTATGCGCTCACATATCTCGCTTGATAATATTTATTATACCAAGCAACGGGTATAAAATTTTAGCGGAATCACATTCGCCTAATAATTTATTACATCGAGTAGATGCATTGTTTATGGTCAGGTAAATACAACCTGCTCGTTTGCATTATAGATGCATTCACCTGTTTAGTTAAATTGTTGAGTTTTGTAATTAAACTAATAATTAACACGTAAAATTAATTGAAAATTTTCACGGAATTTACATTCGCTCTACTGATTACTTACATGATTATTAAAAATCAATGTGAATAAATTTGAAATATGTAGAATCGAAACATTTTGTGTTATAGCACAGGTTTGTAGAGTTTTCAAAGTATTTGTGATAAATTTGAAGGTCACCAATTCTCCACATAATCTCAGAGATCAGTTCAAAAATTATACCTAAAACTCTGAGATTTGAAAAAATTTCCGAAATAACTCAAATTTAGATTTCCAGTGTATCAATGAAAACTAATTTCAACATAGTTCTCCTAGCACTTCTAAGACTTTGACTCGGTATGTCTGGTAGTACGCATAAACGAGAGCATATATAATTTCTTAATTAATTACAGGTTTATTAGCTTTAAATACAGCAACCTTCATTTTCATGCAAAGTCGATGGTTTGACGCTTCAGGAAAGCACACAATACCAATTTTATACTCGACCCATACACTGTTTATAAGAGTATTTGTTGCATTCCTTCTTCTGAATCCACACAGAACCCATTTTCAGATTGTTCCCATTTTCAGGTTAAATTAAGCTCTATTGGGTTAAAAATCAAATTCTTCCATTGAATTATCTGGAAAAAAGATAAATACTTAAATTTCGTACTTTTATGACATGTAAATAGTAGTTGCTTCTTACGGTTTCTTAGTTGCATTGTTTTTGAAGATTAGGCAGCACGGAGAATTGTTTTTGTCCTCATAAAGTATTAAGGTGACTAGAATGTTGGCCTTTGTCATGTAATACAGAAACAATTATTTTTCGTATATAATTAGAATTTAAGTATACTTGTCAGCATTCGTGTACAAACAAATATTCGTTTTTGACTTGGTTTGTATACATGGGAGTCTATAATATTTAAGGAAGGATGCAAAGGAAACATTCAAGGCTTAGTGTCAGTTGGTCTGACACATTTAAAATATTTTTGCATTAGTATTGAAATTGTTTTTAATTTTTGTTAACCTTAATGTTATCGTCAGAAAGTAGCAAATTCTTATAGCAACTACCGTGGCATAGGTATTGGAGTCTACTTGATTGATTGATATTAGTCCAGCTGTAGCGGCTTCTCAACCTCTTTTACTTATAGCCGCGACCAGCTTGGGCTCTTGCTGCATAGATTTTGTTGGCGAATATATTTCCATTAGTTTGTTACAATATTACTTTGTAGTAAACAAATAATAATAATAGTAATGCATTTGATTATCACAGCTCCAAAACCGAACATGGCGTAGGAGCCGGCATATATGGAGGAAAGCACAGGAAGGCTCTCTCGATAAGCTTCAGCAAGGACACAACGGTCTTTCAAGCTGAGGTAGCAGCAATCCACCATTGCGTCAGAGAAGTGGAAAGATGGACCGAGGTCGGTAAAAGCGTCGCCATCTTCTCGGACAGCCAAGCAACACTTAAAGCGATTAGTCGGGCCTGCCCCATCCTTCGGCACCACCAAATCACAAATCAGAAAATCCATCAACGAAAATCACCTGGGCAAAGACAGGCAAAGGAGTTCCTAAAAGAACAGAAGCCTGGATTCACTAGAGACCTACTAGATAAAGACAGGAAAGCCGTCAAAATGTTAGTAGGCCTGTTGACAGGTCACTGCAGACTGAATAGGCATATGTACAACATAGGCCTAGCGGAAGATGCCTTGCGTTAGTCAAAATATAAATTTGATGTATTGGTTTTTCCTCATTTGGAGCCTACAGGAATCATATAAGTCATGCTTAGCCAAATTTGTAAACACTGGAAGGTATAAATACTTTAGTAATAAATAAATTTTCATCTTTCACAAATTTCCTCCTAGTTTACCTCGGGTACCTCGATAAATGCCCGAAAATGATGCTTCAAATCCTCCTTGAGCAGATTCGTACTTGGACCTTACTGGCTCTCATTTCCAACTGTCCTACTATCAAGCTTCAAAAGCGTGAATATGTATTTTTCTAGATTATTGTATTAGGTTGTTGTAAATCCTTACATTTACAATTAGAACTTCTCTCGTAGTACGTCAAGCAATTACTATATATTACTAAATTAAACTAGATCATTACCCAAATAATTTAATTAATTATAGGCGGTATATATCCTCTAATTTATGGTGTTGCATTACTGTAAGATAAAAGAAAACGATTAATACCAGACGTAATTGAATTGAGTGGTGGACCTTGGCACATTCAGTTTGCTTCGCATTGTATAGGAGTGATACATGCTATACAACGTATATAACGAGCTACTGTGAAATATACTTTATATGTACATTTAGCTAATTAAATGCAAACAATTTTTTGTGAATATTATTCCTTTATCTGTGGATTCTATATCTTTTTTGATCATAGTGATAAGCCGCCGTTCTGAAAGGTAACATACCGGACCCTCTTTAGAATTGGCGACTAACTGTCACTTCCAATCGAGGTAGTCCCATTGACTGCTACAAGCGTGTAAAATTTATTTCTAGAATTATTTATTGTATCCTGGCAGTCAATCAATTAAAGTCGGGACCTAACCGTGCTATCATCAATTACGCATTTAGTACTTGGTAAAGCCTACAGAGGTAGATATAATCACCGATTGCGAAAGCTATGTTTAGTAGAATGTCAACTTTTTGATAAATGTAGATCCTGTCGATTTAAAAAGTGCCGTATGGTGCATAAATGGATATATTTCTCATATTATAAAAGCTGCCAAAACAGCAAATTTTATGTGCGTAGCCAAAAACACTATTAAGTAATGTGTTATTTTTGCTTCGTGAATTTCTATTACTTCAATTAATTGTACAACTGCACATATTCAAGAAATTGTTTATTGTAAATGGTAAATGATATAAACAATAATTAAATACTTAAATGAGATGTGAAAGTTTAATTATATTGCTACAAAATTTTGCTAATTAGTACAAATAAACTCGATATGGAATTTGTAGTGTTTTTATGGAGATGAATGCCTTCTTACACTCAACAAAAACAAAATTAGTAATTATGAAAACTAAAAATTGTCTAGAGATAGGAAGAAACTATCCCACAAAGTAGTAGCCGTATGTTTGGGGAGAATAGATGTTATACATAGCAATAAACAATAGAACTAGCTTCTATTGTAGATGTAAGATTCTTAAAAGATCTATACCAAGAGACTCTCCAAAATTGGAATTTATCATGACCAAAGAGTTTAGTAAGAATATGGGATTGTCTGAAGGAAGCATCTATCTAGGAAATGCCACCATAACTATACAATATCTTCCAAAATATTGCTTGCAGACGCTTTGAAAAAACAACAAATTGATCAGTCCTTAGTCAACGAGGTATTGTTGTTAACACTTCTTGTAGCACTGGCTTTAGAAACATAACCCTCTGTATCTAGTTATTAGGTACATAATGAAAAGTCCTACTACCTAATTTTTAACTGCTTCTCTGGTTCTACGCTTACTTTGAAAGGATATCAATTACTGTTTTGATTCAATATTTTGCTTGAAAGCATTATACTGCCGTGAAGTAGTATTTTGTCTAATAATAAATCGACTTCTTTCAACTTATTTAATCTATTACTATTTCTCTTAACCCATACTTCATCATCTTCACTAATTCATCTATTTTTTTTATTAGTCAGTGGACACTGACTAGCAATAATTACTACCAGTAATACAATGAAATGTTTATTTTTGAAGATCGGTTTGAAATAAATAAATAAATACAAATATGATAAATACATTAATGATAACCACCATAGTACGGGGCAGCTACTTTAGCAACTGGAGCAGCGTATGCAAGTGGAGCAGCTACTTTGGCAATTGGAGCAGCGTACGCTACTGGAGCGGCAACTTTAGCTACAGGGGCAGCGTAGGCAACTGGAGCAGCTACTTTTGCTACAACTGGACCAGCACCATGTTCCCGATGTACTACGGCATTGAATCCATTGTGAGGATCAGCTTCATATTCTACAGTGCGCTTGGTACCATCGGGTTCGATTAAGGAGTAATATCCTTTGACAACATCTCCATCACGCCATTCTTGTTGGCTTTTAACATCTCCAGTCTGTTGATCGTTGATTTCGTAGGCATAATTATATTGTGGGTGTGGGTCGTATGGTTCTGGGACAGCAACTTTAGCGTATGCAGGTGCAGCGATTTTTGCAACTGGCGCTGAGTAAACGGGTGCTGCAGCTACTTTGGCGACTGGTACTCCATATGCTGGCGCAGAATATGGTGAGCCGATGATCCCAGCATTGGCGGCCGCTACAATGGCACATACGAAAATAATAGTCTGAAAGATAAAAATAAAACATGAGTAATATATAGAATTGAAGTAGTTTAATTTTTCAATACCTTGTAACCCATGTTGACAGTCTTGGAAGTTCTGATGTATTAGGGGCTTTCACCGCTTATATATATACTACCCGAACGAAATAGTATGCGTAGAATTAAGGGGCACACCCCTCGTATGCGTTATTGCAAAATTATGAATGGCACCTTTCATTTTGGCTTTAGGGTAAAGTCACCCGCCTATATCTTGTTGACGGATATAAAGAAAATGCGAACACAGCTTACGTAAATTGTATCTGAGTACTTATATGGCAGTAAATTTGATATGATCATCGCTATAGTATGCAGAGTTGTACAATACGTATATCGGTAGTAAAACTCAATCCAATTTAGTTCGACTAGCATGATTACATATGTTTAGAATTTGCCAATTGATAAATAAGTACAGTAATTTATTTGGTTGTTTAAGATTACCTAAAGCGCTACTGCTGCGTGCTAAATTATCTTAATTAACACGTACGCTACACGGCTAGGGAATTCCAGAGAACCTACTTGTATGAGTATTATATTTATTAAATTTGCCAAATCTGTGTCATTCATATATAGAGGTAATGATTAAGCATATTTGCTAGTAGTAGAAGTAGGTATATAAAGTTCAGGAGTATATAAAGTAACGGCCGGTAACTCAACAGCTAGTTTGATGTATTTGTTAATCTATCCAACATCCTATTGTGTTACCAAGGTAAGATGAACGAAACAAGAAGTTGATCAGGATCATGTTATAAATATCTACGAATAACTACCTATGAATACGGAATTATGATAATCTGGAGAAACAAGAAGAACTTACACTCAGGACAGCTACAGAAAATAAAGAAAATTGAGTAAATCATTAAGGTTGAAATCCAATTAGGTAATCACAAAAGCAAGTAACGAATGAGAATGTGCATATTGTGGGCTTTAAAGACTCCATTTTGAGAGAAAACACATAAACTGTTATAAGAGCACAGATTCTGAAAAGTATAGCAAAGTGCCTATCTTTCAACGGCCATCTTAGTCTTATTTTGTTATTACTGACTCACACATGGGCTAGGATAATTGTGGTGCAGATCGAACGAAAGAGAGACTTTGAATTTCAACCTACATAGTTATTTCAGATTTGTACTGGGTGCTAAATGAAATTGTGTAGAACATTCTGAATAGGTTTTGGTGATATAACCAGGAATAGTAATCTAGAGGTCCCAATTCTGATAACCGATGATGATGGCGCCTAAATGGATTTCTTCTTCTCATATAGGTACTACGATTCGAGAGCACCCGAAACCCTGAAATGAATTAGCCGTGGCAGCTATAACGTCTTTCCAGAAAGAGTTTTGGTTCCTCTAGATGCTCAGAGAATTAGTCTGAGAGTATGGACCTATTAAGTTGACGTCGTAAGAACACATACCTACTCAAAATTTTCCTTAGATTATACTTAGTATGCGTATTTTTCTGACGTTTATGTAATTATCTATTTTCAAGTATCTGTAAAGTATATTTAAAATAATAGTAAATGTGTGGTGTCCTGTGGGTGACAGTGAATTAGTGTTCGAACATTAAATTATTAAAGCGCTTGAGCATCGAGACATCATTTTGTATGTCTATGTAATTAGTTGCTGCTACCTTTCAAGCGGTTTACTTTATATGACTATTGAACTTCACCTTGCTATAATATTCTACCTTTATACCTTTACTTCCCTAGAGATATATTAGAATCTAAATGGAAAGATTTTGGTGACGTAGTTCCTTTGATGTAATCTTTTTGTTGTATGTTTGATACTTGCAGCTCCTTTACTGCGTATACTTTTGTGTATTTAAACCGCCTTTAAAAGCTCTGCTCTTTCTCTAGAAGAGGTTTCATTATATTTATATTGCTCCGAGTCTTTCAGCTATGTATCGTATCTAAATGTCCTCCTTTCTGATATTTTTTATGTATAATGCTTTAACTTATCTGACTAGCCTTCGCTTCTCTTATTTTACTTTGACTTTAGTTGGCTGCCCTTATCCGTCTTTGTGTTTTTAATATAATTACCATACATTTCGCTTCCTACTAACAAATGCTAAGTATCCTATATTTGTCAGTATAAAAATAATTTGCTTTTCTATTTAAATGACAGAAATTAAGTACGTGTCCGCTCTGATCATGCCAGCAAAACGATATTAAACATATTCTACATGCCGAGAATATGTGTACGATGACATAAACTTCAACAACAAGTGAAAAAAAGAATATTCAACTAAGTTCCTTTTTCAAAGAGCGCCGAGGAAAGCCACGCTCTGACACCTTGAAGTTTTTGTCACAAAGGAAAACGCCTGTGACAACTTATTTATTATTCAACGCGAATACGAGAAGCGTTGGAATGTTCACAATATTCGTTGAGAATAATGGAAAGTTGAGAAATAAATGTATGTACAGCCTAAAGCTGCTAACTGAACAATATGAATTCTTTCGAAAATCAATGCGACACTAATAAAAAAGCCAGAGAGGAATATTTTAGCCGCAGGCTTTTTAGGCTTGTATGTGAAGATTGCAGTGGAACGGCAAATAATATTAGACATTGAAGCAGCTATTGTAAAGTATTATCTAATGCTTTTGTTACTAATACTATACAATAATAAAAATTTCGATCATACCACTTAAAAGGTTAGAAGTAAGTACAACGGATCATTTGATTGTGTGTTTTTAGCAAGTCAACAAATTTAGGAAGATTATAAACTTAAACTTATTAGAAAAGAAATTAATTAATAGAAATTAAGCATGCATGTCTACTTCACTACTACACACTCTGCTTCTGCTAGATTTTATTTGCTTAAAAAAAAATAACAAAATTTCGATATTTATGCTTTTCGTATCATACCTTCCGTCTCTTTTTAGTTCTTTTAAAGATGATAATAAACTCAAAATTGAAACTATTCTTTTACTGCTACTACTATTTTAATAGAAATTAGAATTTTATCTACGGCGATGCTACATCTACTATGTCTTAGTCTAATATATAATTGGTTGACACTTTGTCAGAATTTGTTCTACATACTAATGTGCTGAAAATTTTTCACTGTCTGGTTTTACAAACACAAAAGTAAGCAATATTATCTATAAGAAACATGTATGGAATTGTAGTAAAAATTATGGTATTGTATGCACTTGATGACTTCGAATATTTGCGATATAACACCTCCTTTGTGCTACAAGATACTCATATGCCGTACTAGTTTTTGCAAATTTTGTTGCTCCACATTTTTGAAAGTGTTTCAAGTAGTATTTTCTTTGCTTAAACCAGCAGTTGACTCACTCAAACGCCTTTTTCGTGATTGTTTAATTTGCTTGGTACATCAATCAGTTCAGTTCTAGATTTCGTTTTATCTCACCACCAGTTGGTTTTTCCAATATGCAGAAAAAATTCATCAAACATTACAAAAAGAACTGATCATACAAAAATTGTTCATATGAAAATAAATATTACAAAGAAGCCACTCCATTAATGGGACGTTGAGGTCTTGAACGATGAATGAAAAACAAATAATCCTACAACTATTTAATAGAGCTAACAGAGCGCACAACTTTGTACAATAACATTGCTTTAAACCACCTTGCCTATTTGGTATAAAATGGAAACAAAATATGTAGGTACAATGTATATATTTAGTGGCTTAAACACCTCCAATGGAGCAGCGCCGCTTGTACACTCTAAATCCGCTTTTAGGGATGGATCAATTCCCATACTATGTTTGCTACACCATTTCACAGATTTGTTTCCATGCTTTCCTATTTCTACTCTTCTCTTTCCAATTTTTAACTCCTGCCCTGTTGAAGTCTTCCAAAACTTCATTTAGCCATTTTGACCTGGGTCTTCCCCTTCTTCTTCTTCCACTTGGGTCCCAAACAAGCATTTCTTTAATTCTTGAATCATCTACTCTCCATACATAGGTATAATGTAGTAGCACATAAATGCCACAGAGCTGGGCCATCCCTGGCGGGACTCTCCCTACTTTTCAGCCTCCCGAACGAGGAAACGGTTAGGAGATACATATTCGAAATGAACTTTCTTACGAAGCTAAGCAACGAAGGACAACTATCCACCTACTCTCTAAAGGCAAACACCATTACATGGTATACGGATGGCTTTAAAACTGAAAAGAGAACAGGTTCAGGAGTATTCTGGCCAGGAAACAAATACTCAGAGCTAAAGGGAATTTACCCCAGTGTCTTTCTGGCAGAGATTAATGCTATTGGAAGATATGCTCAACTGAATCTTGACAGGAAGTATCGGAAGCAAAGTAGACGTCGAGGGAGAAATATCCTTCTTAGACTAGATGGGAACCTACAGGTGCGGATCAATTACTTATGAGGGCACAATAAAGCATCAGGTTGCAGTGCAACATCACCGTCAACTTAAATTGTAAGAGCTCATCACTGTTCCTGCTATGTTGTGGTGTGCTTCTTGCTGGCAAAAGGGTCCTAAAGTCAATATCACCACTCGTTTCAAAACACTGGCTAAAATAGAACTACTTCCTACCAACAAGGAAGCATTGCCGAACCTACGAACCAAAAACATATACAAACTGAAATGTCAATGTGGGAAGAGCTAGATCGGCCAGACGGGACGAAGTATATAATGCAACGTGAAGGAACACGAAAGTGACGCCCGCCTTGGACATAATGAAAAATCTGCAGTAGGGGAAGACCTGCAGCAACAGGGAGACCATAACATAACCTACAGCGAGAAATGTAAAGGTATTAGCCAGCACCCGCCACTACCATCGGAGGATAATACACGAATCTATAGAAATAATGAAGAACGATAACAACTTTAATCGTGAAGACAGACACAGATTTACTAACACCTTGAAGTTAGCGCTGCAAGATCGTCACATAAGAAATAGTGCGGTTCATCGGACAGGAACAGTTATGGATCAACAGAGAGGAAAGGTTGTGAATCAACGAAGTGGAACGGAAACGGGATATATGTACAACAAGAAGCAATTAGTTTTTAGAAAAATTTCTCAAGCAGCTGACAGCATAATCGGCCAAAAAGCAGTTAGGCGACAACACCCACAAGACATACATATCTACTATTTGGGTCGTATCTTCAAACCAAACAAGAAAAAGAATTATTGAGGTAAAGAACAAGATAGAAAAGATTGTTCCTATATCTGACACCAATACCAAGTTAATTATTATTACAACTACAGTGCAAGAAAAAGCAAAACAAAGACTGTTTTGCTACATAACGTGCTTCTATTAATGTATTTAGCAACGGTGCATACATAACAGTAGATTGTTTGTTAAATAGAGCAATACCCATTTATTTAACACGTTGCACTTGTTTATTATCTGTGTAAAGACATGATCTTCACAGTAGATTGAGTTGAAAACGTTACGGAATATATAGACAACTTTGCCGTCTAGAATGGACTCATCTAATTTCCCAAATCGATTTTCCCAATTTCTACTTGGATAACCACGTTCATGGTAGAAATGGTACTCATGTAAAGTTCGCAGCTGTATTGATTGTATTCCCTTGTATATATTTTAAACTAAATTAGGACTATTAACTTGCTTCTAACGTTATGGGCTTCTTTCATATCGAAAGCTTAGTCTAACTTATCCAATTACGCCATTACAGCTAGTTTATATCTTCAAATCGAAAAATGCAAAAAGAATTATCATTTAATTCCCACAGAACATTAGCTAAACAGTAATAATGGTACGTTATAAATTTCTAGTCCTATATCCGTCTTGGATACACGTCGAACATACTATGGCGAGATGAATTTATTAAGATAATCTTTATATATTACGCCCATATATCCGTACATTTAACTGCGCCGGTATTTATCCCATAAATTTCAAGAAATTGTTATAAAATATTAGTTTCATAAAATTATCATACCTGTACAATGCAATCGAATGCAGCTTCTACGACATCTACCGAACAATTGTATACTTTTACGAGGAATACACGCCGGTTTTGTTGGCTGGTCGTAACTCAATGTGTTAGTTTTACAATGGAAATTGTGTATCGCACAGCGTTAGTAGTTATGGCATCATTAATTTAGAAATCCGGAATTTTATGTTTTTATGACCCTATCGTAAAACAACTAAGTATTCTATTCTGCTATGACTATAACCATAATCTCTTAGTATGATTAGATTTTCTTAACGATAATAAAACGGGTAGAATTCGAAATAAGATCGATAGTTTTTAGTAGTAGCTAGCATTCAGTTGCTTAGAATGTGAGTTTAAGTCTTTTTCTAAAGCTATAAATACATAAAAACAACATCAAAGGAAGAAAAATAGTCATAACAGCAGACATCTTTCCTATTGACTTACATAACCTATAATGCGGAACTTTGAAGAATAAACTCTGAACGGAAATACTTTAATAATCTTCGCATAAAGGTTATTATTCTAATAATTCAATGGTATAATAATAATCTATAAGGGAATCCAGACACAAAGATAGCGACGGTCTTCTATGTGATTGGTGTATCCCATTGCTGTACACTTGTATCTCCTGGACGTAGTAGTATTATGAAGAATTGCAGATGAGGACCAACTTTAGTAAGGCCAATTACATCGTGGCGTTTGTCTCCTCCTTCGTAATATTTCTCGTGCGGTGATCCACTGCCGATGCTCAACCTTGAGAACGTCAAGCGAAAATCATAAAACTATCGAGTTTGACGGGATTGCTAATCTACCTTAAGCCTGGCTACTAACATTCTAAGTATTGAGATCATCGAGATTTTCCTAGTGCGTAGAATCATGCAGAAGTCGTTGCTTCCTTTCAGCTACAGACCTATAATTACATATATTAGATTAGAAACACCATCACCTAGATAGAGTAAATACCAGATATGCCATTCAGCTTACGTGAGAACCTTCCTATTGATTTTCAATTTATCCCGATCTCGGAGGAAATTCACAACATTTTGAAGGAACGACTTTGTCAGATTGATATTAATTTAAAGCTTTTTAAAGAAAACCTAACAGCACCAAGTCATGATTAAATCGTCGCTACTGGAGCTCTACAAATAATTTGCAACACCTGGTGCCTAGATTAAATTGCTACTAACAGGACACTGCAGACTGAACAAACATATGGGCAACCTGTCTGATGTAAAATAATACGAGTAGGTTCTGCCAGAGAGAACAGGACACCTCACAGAAGATTTTATGCCAATCCATCTATCCAGGTGGAAGCTAGAATGCACTGGTAAACCGTACTCAGACACGGCTAGCTACATAACGACAAGCCCCATAAAGGCTCATTAAAGAAGGCAAATATAGGCCGCGTCGTCTAGATAACAGGGATTCTCAATAGGCCCGTCGGTTGTAGTGGAAAGAAGCTGTAGGATAATCTTACCAGTTATGTATCTAGATTAGGCCACTGCCTATGTGTCTAGAAGATTAACTGGTAAATTGACTCAATCTTAAGAAATCGCGAAAATCTTTGGTCTACTAACTGGTAATCTGTACATTAGTCTCTTCTTACTATTAATAATGATTCCAATGACTTTAACTCATTTAACTCATCTTTTACAATAACTTAATTAGTTATCACAGAATGTAATCGCTGTGTATTAATATCTTCTGTTATATGAATTTTATTTTATGATGACAGCTTTCTTATACCTACTTTTAATTGGGCGATTAAAAATGTTTTGATCATGAAAGCAATAGCGTCTAGGTTATTAAGATAGGCCGAATTCAGAAAATAAAAAATAGATATAGATTATTTTAAATAAAAAAAGTTCTAGTCTGACTATGTGATACTTAAATAAGACCATTTATTGTCCTACATTATGACTTTCAAGTTTAAGCCAAAAATTCTTTCTCTGTTATTTCACACCTACACTCAGTTCATGATTGTGAAAGTAGCCAAGCGTTATCAAGTTATCACGAAACGCTAAACTGATATTAGAAGCGTATGCAACTAATTGTATCTACTCGTATGTTGAAAAAACAATACAGACATAATTACATCATTGATCTAACAAAATGGTTTAATCAACAGTGTTGAACTGCTTGTCTTTACATATATGGAAAGGTGACCTATTAATGTATGTTACGCATATATCAATACCTAGATTGTTCTATACACACAATTCTTACTGGTCTGCATTGTTTAATTTTATTCTACAGACGTTTGTTCAAAGAAAACGTGCAGTACTTCAGTTAATAACTAAAGCTATATTATACTGACAAACTAATTCATGAAATGCCATTCTACAACAAAATTCTCACGTTCTCATTATCATATACACAGTTTTATATTCTAGCTTCCGAGACAGCGTGTTATCTCATTACAAAGTTCAACATTACGGTGAGAGCTTTAACATGTTAAT
>SMLS01055991.1:0-10915 GCA_004785975.1 Popillia japonica
ACCTGTATCAATATTTGCAGAAGAACAAAATTACAGGAGTTTACCAAGAAGAGTAACAAAATAATGAAAAAGGAAAACATTCATTAAACGTTTTTTTTTTTATTTTTGTTTTCTATAATGCTTGTGCTCATTCTATTTCTCTTATTCTTTCTGTGTAAATCTTTAAATAATGGAAGTTAAGTTATTATAGTAAATATTAAACTCAAAATTCATCAGTATAAATGTTGCTCTACCTAGGGTTAGAAGTAAAGAAGTTTTGTATTGGTATTACATATACTGTATTATTCATCCACCTATAGTCAGTTAGAATACACATATATACATTATCTAAGTGTGCGTGTGCACAATGCAGTAAAAGCGGGTGGCGTATAGGTCTATGTATAGCAGTAAATGAATGTATTCCCACCTACGCTACGTACTGAACATATCTACAAGCACAGCACTGCCCATAGGTCTATGATTTGTACGATATATTATACATCTATACAACGTGTCCAGCAAAGTTTGCAACAAACGGAAAACTTTATGGTATATTTAAAAAAAAATTACTCTATAAAAGTTTGTGCTTTACTTAAAACTCGTTTACCCGTTAAAACATATAAATACCCCCTGTAAACAACAAAAATACTCTCTAATACTTGATAGTACAAAAATGTTTTAAACAATCACCACTCGATATGATGCCCCTCTCGCTCAATACATAAATTTGTACGTCTACAATCGTCCCTGACGACGCGACGTTCTGCAGCAAATTGGGATTATTACTTAATTGCGTTACCGCTTCCCGAATTCTGTTCTGCAAATTTACTGGGTTATCAAACAGTCTCTTCGAATATACCGCACATTTCAGCCATCCCCATAAAAATAATTCAAAGGATGTAAATCCGGCGAGCGAGGTGGGATGGAAATGTAGAATACCTTCCTATCCACTTTTCTGGAAATTCTAGGTTTAAATACTGCACGACAGGCCGAGAACTATGTGCAGGTGTAACATCGTGCATTAACCACAAAGAACGTCCTGTTTGTAAAGGTAGGATGTCAGATTCATTTTCTAATTCAGTCAAAAATGCTAAATACCTTTCAGTATTTAGACTCTGCTGAAAAAAATACCGCCCAACTACTTTTCTATCCAAAATTCCGCACGAAAAATTTTTTTTTTGTGAATATTGGTTTTAACACTCCAAATGTGGATTGTCTTGAGACCACCAACGACAGTTTTATGATACAACTACACCATTTATGGTGAATGTCGCTTCATTGGTAAATAATATCTTTTTAGTGAATGTTGTGTCCGTTTCTATTTTAGCTTGTATCATGAAGGAAAACTCTAAACGCTGACCATAATCTCGTTCTTGCAAAGTTTGGACATATCTTGGTTTACATGGAGTATACTTGTTTGTTTGTAATATTTTATGTACTGTTGATTTACGTAATCCTAAACTAGTATATTTATGTATTTTATGACCTTTTTGTACTTAAAGAATAATAAAATAAAATAAGGTAATCCTAAACTAGTTGTACATTTCCTCACAGATAATATAGGATTCTCAATTATAATTTGTAAAACATTTAATGAACTATTTAGATTTCTTACTTGCCTGGTATGCTCTTTTTTAAAACTACATTCTAACGAGCCTGTTTGTTTAAATTTTTGCAAAATTCGGTATACTGTAGGCTAGCTAACGGTTTTATTCGGATGCGTTTCGTTGAAAGTCGCAGCTGCGTCTGTGTATGCCACATGTGAGCATTAACTCTGCCCTTTCTTGTAAAGTTTGACGTTCTCTCATATTAATGTATTTTGAAGGATATCAAATTTACCGTCAAATACACGTCACACACATTCTTATGTGATTGCAAGTAAAAGATAATACGCATTACTTACGCACGTGACTGGCCTACTCAATATTAAGTACCGGGGTATTCAACAATTATTAAAATATTTGTATATTGACTGTCTAAAATGATAAGTTATTTGATTTAACGGGTAAATGAGTTTTAAATAAAGCACAAACTTTTATAACAAGTAATTTTCTTCTGAAGAATAAACCATAAAAAAGTTTTGCATGTGTTGCAAACTTTCCTGGACACGTTGTATATGTATAGAAAAACAATTAAAAATGCAATAACTTTAACATCAATTTATAACCCCATGACCGGCTACGGCTCGCAAACAAAAACAAGAACGACTTTAGTAAACACATTTCTTCAATATATGTACATATAATTGTGTATGTCAGATACTCTAAAAGCCCATATATGTATTAGCTAAGCTTAGGTTTTACCAGATTAAGATTTGCCAGCATGAGTTGGTAAATGTAGGGACTTACAAAAAAGAGACGATTCTTTCGGGATTGTACCATTACAATTTTAGTACCTACACGCTAGGTCTTACCAGTGACCGCTGGTAAATACTGGCTTTGGGAATCAAACAATAAGTACATGTAATAGTAGTACATGTAATAGTAGTACAGAAAAGCATTTTATTTGTTACTGTGAAATTAAACTCTACTTCTACTTTTTATGCAAATACATTGATTTATTGAATTATAGATATATTTTACAAAAGAAATTGACAGCAATATATTTTTTTTTACATAACAACAACTACTATATTTTTGTCAGTATCAACAAAAACAACAAATAACAATAATACCACCCTATTATATATCTATACAAGGCTATCAACTCAAGAACAATATTAATATTGAATAATCCTCAACAGTTACAACACGCAGCGCTGGCATTTAGAATTACAAAGTAAGCGTGATGATTTGTAAGCGCATTTCTTCAATAAGCATTTTTGTCTCCTTATCACTGGCAAATAGTAACTGTTCTTTATTTTACAATTACACAATTTCGATTACAATTCATACTACAGCTGTCAACCACTATGTCACGTGATATATCTATTGCTACCCTAATGGCTACTATATTACAGCCCTCCCCACTTAAGTTTACACAACTTTCAGGGACTTCTTCGTTCTCTCCTTGTCATTTACTAATTTCTTTCATAACTTCCGCGCTGTAGGTTCCTTCCATTGCACCTTTCTTCATTCTTCGAATTTCTGTTTCTTCCTTTTTCATCTCTTGTCCTTTCCTGTAATAATCTCCCATTCCTATCAGCTAATCTAAATTATCTTTTCCAAACTAGACTTTCAGTTTCCTTGTCTACTGAGTATGTTCGATCTCCCATCACTTCAATCACTCTGCCCTTCTTCCCCTCGTTTCTATTTGGATTCCGGTAATCCCTTGCATATACTCACTCCCCTTCTTTAAGTTCGGCTACGCTTATTAATACCAACTTTCGCTGGTTATCTTTCTTGTTTTCGCTGTCGGCAAGCAAAAGGTCCAAATATGTTTCCGGCTTCCGCCCAAACATCAATTTTGACGGACTGTTCTGAGTTTCAGTGTGCGGAGTATTTCTGTACGTGAAAAGATATCTGCATATAATAGTATTTATAGAAGTATTTTTATTTTTTATATCCTTCATTGCCTTATAAATGCCTTGCTTAACCGATTTCACGGTATTTTCCGCTGCACCGTTACTAGCTGGATGATATGGATGTGAAGTTACAAATTTAATTTTGTTTTTGTTACAGAATTCTAAAAATTCCTCGGAAGTGAATTATCGTCTATTGTCCATTACTATTTGGTAAACCAACCCGCTCAAATATTTCTCGCAGCCATTCAATTGTTGTAGTCGTGTCTATTTTCTGCATTTCCACTACCTCCACCCATTCCATTAATGTCACTTTTTGCGGTTCGGCTCTTACTGTTAAACATGCTGGGAAACTTCTCATTAAGCTTTCTATATCTTTATCTAAATTTGGGTACTAAAAGTGTCTTCGAGATAAGGATTTCATTTTTGATATGCCCAGATGCGTAGAGTGTACATTCGTTAGAAGTGTTCATCATACCTATAACCCCACATTACTACACCTTTTTCTACGCTCAATTCGTTCTTTCGTGCCCCATACGATTTATATTCATTCGCTACCACGTTTGGCCAACCATGACATATATACCTATAGACTTGTCTCAAGATTCGATACTTCCTGGTTGCTGCTCTTATTTAAATCGTCTATCAGCATACTCTTTTCCAAAAAATTGAAATAATCGTTATTTATTTTGGAATAATCTCTTCATCAACAAAGTATTCTTATACTTACCCTATAACCAAAATTCTTTTTATCTTCTACCAACGTGTGAAAATGAATTACGAACGGTTGTCAATAGCTTTGGAGGCTCCGGATCAGCTGGCATTGATGGTATCCCTGCTAATTTCTTAAAAAAATGCGTAGATCAATTCATGAAACCATTATCTCATATAATCAATTCCTCATTTATGTCTGCTTGTTTCCCGGATAGGTTGAAACACACTATTGTTCTGCCTATTAATAGAAAGCAATATAAATAATTATAGGCCTATTAGCGTATTAACAGCTTTTTGTAAGTTAATTGAAAAAAATGTGTTTGATAGATTATCCTCCTATTTTAAGAAATTTAATTCGATCAGTAAATTTCAACATGATTTCATTAACGGGAAGAGTACTGATACTGCTCTATACGAGCTTGTTGACAGCTTAGGAATTTGGGTTTTGTAGCTCTTTCCTTTAGCAAGACGATTTCGTCCAATACACTAGACTGAACGGCTGTAAGTTGATCCGTATTCAGTAGTGTCTCTGGGAACGATTTGGCCAAGATTCCGATCTTCACACTTTCAGCCATGTGCTTGAAGGTTACGATCGGTGAGGGCTGTTTCTTCTTCCCTTCCACAATCTTGGGTTTTTTAGCTTCTCTGGGAGGCGTAGAACCATCTGATCTGGTTCTTTTCGGACCTTTCTCACAGGAAGCTTTCATCGGCTGTAGGGCTAGTTTTCGGGCCTCTGGTTCAGTGTATCCTTTTTCCAGCAACCACCTAAAACGTTTCCTTGCGGCTCCGCTAAGTCTGATCTTTGGTTCCTTAGGCTCCGGGGCAACAGGTGTCCCCTCCCTTTCGGCTTCCATAGAGTGCTCTTCTCCTTCGCTAGCGGTGAGAATCAGTTCCAGATTGTCTACTGAGGCAGGGCTGGTAGCCTGATCCACAGAAAGACTTTCTAGAGCTTGGAGGCAGTCAGCTGCCTCTTCAGAAATGGGTGCCTCATCGGCTTTGGTTTTTTCGTTAGTGTTACTCATAATGATCCCACGAGTAGCTAGGGACGGTCGGTCACCCGCAGCAGAGCCCTGCGTTCACTACGGGAAGGCTATTGAAACCGGAGGTCGCCTGGTATCCGGAGTCTAGCACATTAGAGACTGGGCTTCGCCCCAGCCTTGCAAACCTTCGGCATGTGTTGTGCCACCTTGGTTATTGGGGATTTTTTATTGTGGTTTTCATCCACTCAGCCGGCCGGTTAAGGCAAGCCCCCACAGCTGTAAGCCACGGATTGTATTGGGCAGGTATCCACGGTTAAGCACCTCCACGCTGATGAGTCCCAATACTTTAACGGATGTATTAGTCTGACTCCTCACCTAGTGCCATTACCGACATGGGAGACCCTGTCGGTAACTAATTACCGTCAGCACGGCCAGTAAGCTCATAGAAGCAAGCAAGCCCTCCACCACGTCAAGGTTACATCCACGGAGGGATCTCGACTAATTCATCTAATTTCTTATCGTCACCTTCCTCACAACGTCTATCCAAAATAGGACACCAGTCCCGTTACAAACTTATCTTTTAACACCTCCTCTAATTTTTGTCCAAATTTATAATCTATTGCTGCATTCTTAACTCATACGTAGTAATCGCTTATTGTTTCGATTTTCTCTTGTTTAATTGCATAGAATTGTATTCCCTATCTGTATAAAGAGACTATGGGTGAAAAGTACTTGCTAAGTATGTCACACAACTCCTTATATGTCTTTTCTTTCTTTTTAGGACTGCATAAGTCTCGTAAAATTTTGTATGCCTGATCACCTATTGAGGTTAATAATACTCTTACTTTCCTGTCCTCAGCTAATACATATAATTTGCAATTAAATATTGGTCTAGTTTTTCGAAATATATATCCCATGCTTTATTTACGTTATATGTATTCACTCAAGTTACCAATATTTCCTCTTACTTCAACTTGCGATTTCTGTGCCATTTTGCCATATATGTACACATTGATGCAAATGTATCCGGACACGTATCGAGAGAGAAACACCTGCCGCACAATATTTTGTTCCGAATAGACGGAGTGTCAGCATACCGTACGGAACAAAATATTGTGCGGCAGGTGTTTCTCTCTCGATACGCGTCCGGATACATTTGAATCAAGGTGTACATATATCTACTTGTATCACAGTGATACCTTTCTTGAAAAATAATTTATCTCCTTGTAATAGCTTAAACCTTTTATAAGATAATAACCCCGGGAAGTAATAACTGTTCTTTATTTTGCAATTACGCGGTTTCGGTTGCAGTTCATACAACAGCTGTCAACCACTACGTCAACCACTATGTCACACAATTGTTACCGTAATGGCAACTACAAGGGTGTTTGGTAATGAAACGGTCATACTTTACAGCGTATTAGTGGAGATCATTTGCAATGCATCAAATGCCAATTTGCCTTCTCGCCCGTTTTCGAGATATTCTGTTTTTTTTTTGTTTTTTTTCGAAGTTGACTACTTACTCTTACGCAAACTTAAAATTTAGGAAAATAATTAAATACTTCCTCAATTTTTCAGTTTGTATAGTTAGAGGACATCTCAGCACACATTATGAATGAGAGTTACGTTAAATACTTGGGCAAATTAAACGAAAAAAAAAATTAAAATTTCTCCTTTTGATGAAACTGTAGACACAGTACGGCTACAGGGGAGGCAGTCAACGTACTCGGGCAGACGATTGCCGACTTCCGCATGGGTGATACGAGCTTCAGTTATCGCGTACTGGTGGCGAACATTGAACAGGACGTAATTCTGGGAATGGACATAATGGCCGAGTTTGGTTTCAAATTGGACCACAAAATGGCCACTCGTGTGATTTTGGCCAATGACATAATGATTGAGGGACGTAGCCAAGTGGTTGTTTCAGCCATTCTAAATGAGAGAGTACTAGAAAACCAAATTGTGATGTTAGAGCCAGACCTGAGCAATAGTCTACCTCAAGGAATTCTGTTTGCCAAAACGATAATCCAGACCAAGGAGGATGTTCCTGTCCGATTAATGAATCTTAATGACTACTCAGTGAAGATTAAGAACGGAGCCACTTTGGGAAGTTGCTCCTGTATATCATCTATTGTCCAAAGAGCATGTACCCTTACAACGACATTAGGTCAACCTTCCAAGCTTTTGAACAACATGATCAATATGACCTGTGAGAGTCTGACGGCTGATCAACGTCGCGCGGCGAGAACCTTGATTGATCGCTATCAAGATGTTTTTGAAACTGAAGACGGTGCCAAAGGAAGAACTAGCGTGGTACGCCATCGAATAGACACCGGAGATGCGAGGCCGATTCGTCAAGCAGCTAG
This sequence comes from Popillia japonica, assembly GCA_004785975.1. Classification (NCBI taxonomy): domain Eukaryota; kingdom Metazoa; phylum Arthropoda; class Insecta; order Coleoptera; family Scarabaeidae; genus Popillia; species Popillia japonica. The sequence continues at coordinate 7,500 of SMLS01055991.1, forward strand.
ACGGTTGCCACTCGCTAAGCGAGAGGAGGCCGAACAAATTGTCCGAGATATGGAACGCGATGGCGTGATAGAACCATCGAAGAGTCCGTGAGCTTCTCCAGTGGTGTTGGTTAAAAAGAAGGATGGTGCCACTAGATTTTGTGTAGATTATTGACTCCTGAATAACGTGACAAAGAAAGACAGTTATCCCCTCAAATCGACGATACTTTGAATACTCTGGTTGGGTGTAAAATGTTTTCAACACTGGATCTCAAGAGTGGCTACTGGCAAGTGAGCTTGGATCCCAAAGATGAAGAGAAGACTGCGTTCACAATCGGAACCCGCCTTTGGCAGTTCAACGTTATGCCGTTTGGATTATGTAATGCAACATTTGAGAGACTCATGGAGAACGTCTTGAGGGTATTGTCATGGGAAACTTGCCTGGTTTACCTTGATGACATAATTGTTCTTGGAAAATCCTTTGATGACCATATAAGGAATTTACAACAAGTATTCCAGCGTTTACGAGAGGCAAAATTAAGTTAAATCCAAAGAACTGTAATCTATTCCGGAGACAAGTAAATTATCTCGGCCATGTTGATTGAAGCAATCAAGAAATGGCCAGTGCCTAAAGATAAACATGAAGTCAGAAGTTTCGTTGGCCTTTTTCATATTATCGTCGGTTTGTCCCGAGATTTTCAAAAATCTCTAAATCATTAACAAAACTAACGGAAGATGTTGTTTGGGACACGTACTGTGAGGGTGCCTTTGAGCAACTGAAGCAAACATTGATGTGCGCTCCGATTTTGAGCTATCCGCGCCTTGATGGGAAATTCATCTTAGACACAGATGCTAGCAATATAGGCATCGGAAGAGTCCTTTCCCAACTACAGGACGGAGAAGAGAAAGTGATTGCCTATTTTAGCAAGGTGCTATCAAGGCCGGAACGTAACTACTGCGTAACGAGGAGAGAACTATTGGCAGTAGCAAAATCGATCGAGCATTTTTACAAATACGTATATGGAAAGAACTTTTTGCTAAGGACCGATCACGCAGCGTTAACTTGGCTGTTGAGCTTTAAGAACCCCGAAGGACAAGTAACGAGATTGGATTGAACGATTGCAGGAGTACGATTTTGATTCAGAACATCGACCAGGAACCAGTCATCGTAATGCAGACGCGTTATCCAGAAGACACTGCCCCAAAGATTGTGCACACTGTAGTCGCACAGAAAGCAAAGAGGTAGCCTCTTGCAACAGAGTGTCTGTGATGGATGACCAATGAAGCGAGGACCAAATCCGAAATGGCCAAGAGTCAGATCCAGGTTTGAAAATGTTACTGGAATGGAAGACGACGGGAACCAGGCCAACTTGGAAAATAACAGCCCCACTATCTCAGGCTGTGAAATCATATTGGGCACAGTGGAACTCCATAGTAGTGGAAAATGGTCTACTGCAAAGAGCGCTGGAAAACAATGATGGAACGAACAGGAAATTACAAGTGATTGTCCCGAAGGAAAGAGTTTGTGAAATATTATAACTAACATTATTTGAACTTGAATCTTCTTCATTCTTACACGAATGCAGAAGTTAGCAAAGATATTTAATAAAGAACCAACATATGATAGATTCAGCAGCTTGATAACTCGGTTAAATACTTCATCTAATGGCAGATTTGCTGAATTATAAGGTGATAAGAAAATTACTTTTTACAAGCCCATTTTCAATTACTGTCGAAAACCTGTATTATTACCCTCCCGATATCAAACAAAATTATTAACTTACAAAACACCATACTGCAGTAAAAACTAACATAGAATTTAGGAAATTTGTACCAATGGATTTCCCGAACCATCATGACTTTATTATTAGTATTATTATTATTTCTATTATTATTATTAATATATATATATATATAACCTGTACCCAGTTACCATATAATGGTGTAGGGTGTAATTATTATTAATAATAATAATAAATACTATATTCATCTTTAAGATGGTTTGTTTACAAAGAATATTTGCGAACGAATATGTTCAATTATGAATATAATAAAAACAAAAAATCGTTCCATATTCATTTGAATCTTGTTTTCTTCTCCGAAAGTTAATCCTAATGTAGAATAAAAAAATATAAAAATTCAAATTTTCAATATATAATTTTCAGGTTATAGTACTAATATAATAAAATGTATAGCTCACCTAATATACAATGGCCGATTGCGCAGTAACATTTTTGCAAGGTGAGGGCGTAATAGAAATACACGGAATGTACTTAGCACGGCTCACTCGCATCTTTCTCACATAGTTGCTTGCACTCTTTTGTCGTGCGCGCATCTCACCGGTCAGTCTATATTGACCAATACGCATGTGTATTGTTTGTTTTAAACCTCCACCTGTATAAGTTGAAGAGTGGCACGAACAGGATTGGTAATCTTGATAGTAGTAGTTATTAGAAAAAGTTTGGATACCGCTACTCTAAAACAATATCTAGATTTCAAAAATACAACCTACAGTAAAACCTGTGTTAACGGACACCTGTATATATCGGCCACCTGTGATAACGGCCAGCTTTAACATTGCAAAAATGTACAATACGAGTATTTCCATATATACAAACCTTGCAATCACGACCGTCTTTACAAAGCGGCCACGGCCAGACGATCCCAATATTTTATGGCATAAAAGCAATATAATTTACTTCCCAATAACGATCGTCGTTCGTATCGAAAATTTTAAAACTCAGGTATTTGTTGTTCAGTCTAAAGAAGGTGACAGAATTTACTTGTAAGGGTTTATTGTTAGTTATAATGAAACACGATGATGACATCAGATCTTATGACAAAATTATTCTATTCTCTATTTTAAGTTTAAATAAAATCATTTAAAATAATGTCCAAATGAATTTTATTTCTAAAAGAAAAATAATAGCTATCATGTGAAAATATTTGCTTGGAATTTGGCGTGAGTAATATCCATCCCCTATCTTTTGCGGACACCTTTGAATATCGGCCAACAATTTTGATTTTTTTTAGTGACCGCTAGTCAGGTTTTACTGTATATTATTCCATTTGCAATAAAAAAGTTACTGTTAATTTTCGGTACTTCTGGAAGCGCGGTCATCTTAAAAACATTTTTAGTGAATAGATTTAATTGCATATATGCACGTGCAACTTTACGAAGAGTTGGTATCATTAGGGCGGCATTTTTTTTAATGGACAGCCTCAATGAATTATTTTGGTGTACCTGTACCAAAGTAATGAGTCAATTACATCAAAAAACAATTAGAATTAAAATGTTCATATTAGAAATTATAAACTTTAGACGCTTATTTTTCTCATCCACTATAGAATTGTCCCCTATAGCGTGGTTGACTCATCGAGTTATCGTTGTCCTCATACTTGTCTCATGTACATACCTACCTGCCCCTTCTAAAAAA
>SMLS01055998.1:0-13011 GCA_004785975.1 Popillia japonica
CACTGTTGAGGTGTCGTCGGCATATAGGATTGTTAAGTCATGCATAAGGATGCAGAAAGTGAAAGAGTACAATTCGTCACCATTAGAAATATTCTCTTTAAGTATCTGAAGAGGATTCATAAAGAATTCATAGAGGAGAGGTTTCTTGTTTCCTTCCTACGAAAGATGGCTTTTTACGCGCAGTCATTAAGGCGCTAAAGGTCAAAAAGCAATGACAAAACAAGATTCGACAACTGCAGCTGATGACATTATTCAAGCGACTTAGATGACCAGCTAATTCTTTTGAAATCAGTTTAAAAAAAAAAACGAAAAATCAAATGCAAGTACAAGATATATGATTCTCTGAGGGCTTGCCAACCTTTCGAAGCAAAACAGCGCACGTCAATGAAACTGTCTGAAAGCGTTATAGGAGAAGTCGCGTTGTTTCGGCCATTTACCCCCTGGCTAGAAAGCAGATTAAAGATAAACCTTTTGGTTTCTCAAATTATATAACATTAATACAAGACCTGGATTCAAAAGAATGCTGTCTACAGATGTATGTAAAGGAAGTCAGCAAGACGAGTTCTTAGACATCGTAAGACCATTCGATGCAGTTTGATTTATGCAAGAATTTTGACCTCACATAGGTTAACCTAACTTGTTCTGGTTTTTTATGAAGAGTCTTAGTCGAATTGCAGAAATTGAGATGATAATTCACACCAAAAATATAGAGACCTACATGTCCTCCAGTGAGTATAGTTTAATGTGCCAAAAATTTCATCAATGACTAGACGTAATCTGATCTTTGGACGATCAAAATCAAGGAATTTAAATATTACGATTTAAGTGTCACACTGTTACCAAAAGACGTCTTAGTTCTTTCCGACGACCTCTAGTCACGTATAATTCCAACAGGTACAATTATAGTCATAATGACCATGAAATTAGCGATAACAAGGGTTAATTGCGAAGATAGTTATTTTGCAATTTACAAGTATTCCAACAAGACCTTCTAAGAATTATACTTCAGTTACAACATTTTTAAATAACTGTAACCAAATTTTTCAGTTTTGTATTCTAGCATTGTCTCGAGAAAGTACATAAAACTCTTGGCTGAAACAAAACACACAAAGCAATAAATTTTTGTGCGTGTTGCAACTTTGACATTATATAAAAAAAAAACTTCCGGATGTCTTCCTTTTCCATTCCCTTCTTCCACATTAACGTTCGCACGAAAAGATTCCGTATTTTCAAATTATATCTAGAAAAGGGACTCTTTCCCTGCGGCGAACACTTTACGAAGCCTGACACGCGATAAGTTTCGTGCGACATTCAGTTCCCAGCTGCGTGAAGACATTTCTGTTTTAACCGAACTCCATCACGAACGGATGGAAATGAAATAGGTTCTCTCCTATTCAATTATTGCAAAATCAATTTCTAGTTCGAACCGTGCGAACGTAGGTATTCTAGATGAAATGGCACGTTGGTTGAACTTTCTAGGTTCCGGTTTTACATCCTTTAAATAACTTAAGATGGGAATTTTATTCGAAAATTTTCAACGTCTTTTTTCATTGGTAGGATAAAGTTGTTCCATTGAAATTGAGTTATAAAGTTGTGCGTTAGAAGTTTATAACCGGGATAGATGTTGGAAGAGGTCGTCACTTCCTGTAGTAGTGGTGAAGTAATTTAACTACAGGAGCAATTCGAGAGATACGAGGTATACGTGACAAAGGGATATTATAATTTAAAAATTTTGAAACCAAATAGTCAAAACACCTCTATGTATTTAAAACTTGTCCAGCCATTTCTAGGAACTAGAGTTAGTCGTCAGTGCTAATCAACTAATATTCGGATAACAGCTGTAATTGGAGACTAAATATGGGATAACTACAACTGTAATTGTGTATCGTCAGAATGCATGAATTAACTGATGAATACCCAAATCAGTTTCTCACGAAAAACAGAAATTCAAATTCCTACATTGGCCTCGACCTACTAGAAGTCAATCACTGATTAAAATCGGCCAAATTAGTGCGAGTATTCATAGTACTAATTGCTAATAGGATTTTAGGCCGAAATCATTATAATATCATTAGCTAGCAATCATGTGTTTGCAGTGTTTGTTCTCTTTTGACTATTTCACCATTTGCATGGAAATGGATGCTGCACTTAACCGCGTACTGTGAATAATTACAATGCGTGCACAAAATCAGAATTAGATTTTAGTTAGTTAATTAATTTACTCCTTTCTATAAATTCGGCGACCTATTTCCATTTCATTTTCTAGTTATTTTGTTAGTTTTATTTATGCTTCCAAATTTAATATTCTCGCGTAATATTGTACTTATATTGTTTTTGTGTAATGAAAACTAATATGAATTAATACGGAATTAATTAACATATTGCCAATTCAGTATATTGCACGCAAATGTGGATGTTGTTTAAGTAAAGTTCAAGGTCATCTTAAGACTCTCTGGATGTGCGTTCTAAAATTTAGATGATACCTACATAAGTGAATGAACCTTTAATTAAGACAGAGGGGTACTGCCACACATGTTCGATGGAGTCTAAATTCGGGGAATGCTGTGGCCACGGCAAAACATTAACGACTGCTTCTTGGAGAAAGTCTACAGTTCAACGAGCAATATGCAGACGTGCGTTATCTTGCTGAAAAAGGACATGTGGCCGACCATCTAGATAAGGTAGTAAAGTGGTTTGTACGACATCATCAAGATAACGCGCAGCTATCATACTGCCTTGAATAAACAGAAGTGGTGATCGGCTACCATAAGCAATAGCACCATTACCCCAACACTTCTGTGTATATGCCTCTCAGTAGCAAACCCAATATCGCGTCGCTCTCCATGCCTGTGCCGTACCCTTCTACGTGCATACCTAAACAGAATCGCGATTCGTCGCTGAAGACGACATTACGCCATTCTGCTTCCCAATACTGCCGTTCACTGCATCACTTCAAGCGTTAACGACAGTGGTCTCCAGTCAAAAGAAGCACTAATCGTGGACTATATGAAAAACAGTCCAAAAGGTCGAATGCAGCGATATAGCGTACGCAAAGTAGCAGGTATACCTTTTTCTCCAAACCATTGATCAACGATTTGAAGCATTGTAGCAAAACGGTCTCTTACAGCTAGTTGCCTGAAGCACCTATCTTGACGGTTTGTGGTACGCCTCGGTGGACCTCTTCGTGTTCCTCCACCTTCTTCTGTCCACGCACGACACACACGCATTACTGAATTAAAACGATTTCTTCAAAATTTCAATTTTTGGAGGTTAACCATATAGATTTTGCTAGATGACTCGTTGAACCTAACACGTGATATTAATCTATGCAGTTGGAATATATTTACTCTTGCTGGAACATCCGATTCTTTCCTCTGTTTTATTGCCAGTTGGAATACATACTGATAAAGATTAGGAATCCTTAAGGGGTGTTAAATGCTATGAACGACTTTCCACGGTCCGAATTACTGCTACAAATTCGACGTTTCTTTTTTCGGGAATCAAAGGTGGAGAAGGGCAGTCAGAAGGTGACGGTAACTCGGCGTGTGAACCACGCTAGAGGTGAAAATCTTCTGAATTTGGAAGTATGTAAGTGAATTTATTCTCGTGCTTTGTTTTATTTATGTGTTTTTGTTTTGTATATAATGTTTTACAAACTACTATAACCAAGTAAAAACTCGGAAATCCTTATAACGAGGTTAAGCTAGCATTTTCAGAAAAAGATGTGAACTGGTTAAGGTGCATCAACGATATAACTCTGCTTGGAGAGCCTTTTCAGGCACTCGCCTGGGTGATTCTAGGCCAGACATTAATTCAGGTACAAAATGAAAAATGGAATTAGAACTCTATACAATGGTTTAAATCTGAAAATGAGGCTTCTATTGAGAATAATATTCAAATTTGAAATAAGTAGATGATCTTCTAAACGGTTTAGCTTTTTGAATTATCCTAATTATTAGCACTCTTTCTATGAAATATTATCAAGGCTCTGATCTGATCTTTGACTTAAGCTTGAAAATTGCTCATCTTATATGTTAATTTTTTTATCTGGCTCTTGTTTAGCGAATGCTTTGATCAAATCTGCATCAGCCTTTTAAGCATAGTACTTTTATGACCTTTTATGTACTTATCTTATTTTCCTAATATTTTTTCCACTTGTAGGTCAATTAAAACCCTATAATGTGGTAAAGATCAAATTTATTCCAGAACCTTTACATTTTATTAGGTTTTCGTTACTACTTCTAGCCATGCCTATCAACAAAATTACCTACACACAAAATTCAGTGCCAGAATTTTATCAAATTATGCCCTTGACTAGATTTTTTGCCATGTTTTTCCCTAGTCCTTGAACAGAATTGTTAGAGCTTGACAACAAATACATTGATATAAGGATCATTATTGTTATGATTATAAAATTACCTTTCAAAGATATCTTAATTTGTCCACGATATCGTAAACATAATCCTATATATCACTGAATTTTTTGTCTCTAGATCATTTTGTTGATAGGAATGGCTAGATGTTTATTAATTGACACAAATTTTAATGTCAACTGTATACTACTGAAGAAGTAGTAACGAAAACCTAATAAAGTGTAGAGGTTCTAGAATAAATTTGATCTTTAATCCAATTGTAGTGTTTTAATTGACCTGCAAGTGAGAAAGAAAAATATCAGGAAAATAAGTTTAAGCATAGTAACCACTCAGTCCTATAAATTACCTCTGGTTTTACTAAGATGAAGTAGCTTCTATTTTGCTAAAACTTGTCTGGCACTGTTCATTCCAAGATGGTATTAAGCTTCAAGCTATTTGAGACCAAAATTCTGAAGCCAACTAATGCCGTCAATGCAAAAATAGATGATTAGTCCTGTCATGGTCTACTTTTATAGATTTTGGGACGCTAACAACTACGATGTATATTCCCACCTCATAGACATTGAACATGAAGCAATGGCTTTTGGAAGTGTGATGTTCACAGATCAATTTTTAACAACCACTTGTGTATCGGCCTTGAACCCGTCGCTCTTATTGGCATAAACAAGTAGCAGTTAAGTACACATAAATTATACGAAAGCCTTCTTTTTCTCAGATATTTTTTTCAAAATAGAAAATACAGCTACCTTTAAATCATTCAGAAACTCTAATCGCTAGATTATCACTTTTCAATCACGGATTTAGAACCAGCAACTGTTTAATCCTTTGTTTATCGGAAAACATATCAACAGTATCAATTTCAAAGCGCTTCCAAAAAAAACGTTTAAAATTCTAGTGGGAACAGCCTACATTGTCGGTGTACAGGTAAACATGCGACGACTAAAAGTACATCGCAATCTACTAACTCATTCATTGTTTTTATAAAAATTTCATCAAAGGCAAAAACGAAAAACCTTCATTGCTTTTTAATCGAGGCACCGCGCAAATTAGACCGCTAAAAAAAGTCTTTTTCGAGCGGATATCAACTCACACACGATGTTGGATGGATTAAAACTTCCGCAACGTTTCATGTGTGAATATTCATTTATGTAAACTCTACCTTGTAATAATGTGCGATCCAATGGGATTAGGTACATGTAAGGGAAACTGGATAATGTTCGACGTAGCATTCATAGTTCATTCAGTCGTTGGCAGTTGATTTTTATGATAATCGAACGTAAAGTTTACCTTAACTTTCATACTCGTTTCGAATAAGAAGAGTGGTACTCTTTGTTATGAGATTGGTGCGATAGATTGTTTTAATATGAAGAAAAAGTGATGATTCTAACGAAATTACAAGCTTTCTATCTACATATATATCTCATATAGCAGAGATGTGTTATTGTGCTTTTGATAGTATGATATTGAAAAAGTTTTGAAACAAATCGAGATTAGATGATATGGAATTTCAGTGTTCCTACTTGTTACGCTATCAAAAATTATCGAACATATTCAAGTGTTTCTCTGATCGCGTGTGCGTTTGGACAATATTATTTCTAATACCCAGTTAGTCATTCTTCATCGCTGAAGTAAGTATGACTTCAACAATGTAGAATCCACCGATCTTCTTCGACATATTCCAACCAAAACAACTTTTTGGGGATTTAATGGGTTTTCAACATAAAAATGATAATTTTCCGATGATCGCAAACTCATATTATGCGAATTTATTTATCTAGAAAGATAAAACCAAGCTTCAATTCGGCTTAGATAGTCCATTGAAAGAAGTTTATAAAAACATTGCATCTTGCATGCATGATAGTGTAAGTTGATCTTTATCACAGTTGACATGTATCGTATGACAATTTTGTTTGTCGAGCAATATCTGGATAATGAACACTTTTGGATTTTCATCAATAACATACCGAATGGCTTGGATATTTCCACCGTATGTTTAGATGGGCACAGACTTCCAGTTTTTCCACCGACACTACCAGTCCCTCTGAATAATTGCAGAATTCCTCAAAGGGCCTACAGATAATTATCGTTTATAGCGCTCCATTCGAAGTAGGTATTATGGTGTATAGTGATCAAAAAATAAACAAAATAAATTAATTTACAATTTTTCCGCTGAAAATTTGAATCCGCTTTAAAATGGTAAATACATATGTCGAGAAATTTCTTAATCTTCTTAATCATGACATTCCTATATAAAAACCGAGCAAAAAATTCTTCTAGCGTAGTTCTAGCGTTGCATGTACGAGGGAGATAGACATATCCCATACTAACCTGCAAAGTATCATCCACAATCACAAGCGAAATTGACAAATTGAAAATACTTTTTCGTTTTATTTTTGTGTAATTTAATAATGGCTTTTGTACCTACCGAACGTCAGAAACGGTATGTGGTTGAGATTTATTTTAGAAATTGTAGTAAAATTAATGATGAATGGGTTTATTTTGTGAGGGATACATATCAAGATTTTTTGGAAGAATTTGCAGATAACCTTGTACTCTACGATCATTTTTGCAGAGTTATTCGCCGTTATCGGCAATTATTTAGAGAAACTGATAGCGTGGATCTATAATTAGAAATGAAACGAATGTTGAGGCCGTTAGGCAATTGGTAGAAGAACGTCCTCAGGTTTCTATGTGGCATTTACAACAAGAGTTAGATTTTATTTATCACACTTGTAGAGGCATTCTTAGGCATAAGCTATTCCATATGCATTTTGGAATATCGTATAGGTTGGTATACAAAACTCCCGCCGTACAGAAATTCACGCCATCAAGAGCTTTTTCAAGAAGATACAGATTAAATACGTAAGTTGTATTACGATAATACATATTGCACATGATAGGTACTTGCGTTGCTTTAAAGACTGGCCTTCCTTAGTACCTTGAAAAACCAGGAGTACACTTGAAAAACTTGCTATGAAATGTGAACCGAAAGCTTACTACGTATCATACATTGCATCTAGCAATTAAAACTAAAAAATCGAAATATAATGTTACTATGTGCTCATGAAATACTATGTAAATAAAATGTAAAATATTAGTTTTTAAATACAGATGCCATTAAAAATAATAGATGTTTAATAATTAATTAAATTACCTGAGATTAAAGTTAGAATTTTTAAATAAATATGATAACCTTACCTAGATGTTATGAGCTCGAATATCAGGAAGGAAATGCCTTAATCAAAAATGGCGAGCTAGCATAGAACGCAGACTCGCTCGTTTATTTAAGCAACAAATGTTATAAACAAATCTACAGGTATGACCAAAATAAAAAGCACATCTGCACATGGCAACAGTATACTGTCTAACGCGCAAACTTGTTACAAAAATTATCATTTCATTTTGTGGTATGCTAAAATGTATTATTGATTAATAAAATTTATGAAAATTCTTCTATTATAAAATTGATGATTCTCGAAATACAAAACAACAACAGGGAGGTTAACTTCCAATGTAGAAAGAAAATTTTTTCCAGTATCTTGTTGATGATACTTTTTTCTACTTCTAAGTCAGTTATAACACTTTTAATTCGATCAATTTATTCCACAACCTTTACAATTTATTAGGTTTTCGTTACACAACCTCTTCAGTGGAATTTAATTCGTGTCAATTAATAAACATCTAATCATGTCTATCAACAAAATTATCTACAGGCAAAGCAATTCAGTGATATATAGAATTATGTTTAGAATATCGTGGACAATTTAGGATATTTTCTAATCATAAAAATCCTTATATCACTTTTTTTTTTTGTCAAGCTCTAACAATTCTATTCAGGGACTAGGAAAAAACATGTCAACGAAACCCAGTCAAGGGCTTAATTTGATAAAATTCAGGCGTGATTAGGTGATTAAATTATTATAAATAATACTTACATTTTCAATTTTTATAACTATTTTCTTTTTTTTTAATCTCAACATATTCAAAACCAAAGTTATGTCGTAATTCTTTATAATGCTTAGACAAAGCAATTTCTGCGGTTATGTTATGCGTTAGAGTATATTAATGACTATAGAGTCGTTTTTTTTAAGTATTGTCTAGTTTGACCAACGTAACATTAATCACAGTGTTTGCATTCTAATTTATATACGACATTACTTTGATTATCTTTTTTAATCTTAGTTTTTAAATTTGTAAATAATTGTCTGTTATTGTTTGGTGTAAATGTAATGTTTATGTCTGATTTTTAAATGTATTTATTTATTTATCCCCTCCTTCATTAAAAAAAAAAGAAAAAAAATATATAGAAAATAAAAATATACAACATACAGTGAAGAGAATCACAAGGTTCAATTCAATTGCAACTAAAATAGTTGAATTGCTCTTGCATTGAACCTTGAGTAAAAAAAAAGAACACAAACAGAAGCGAAAAGTTTGCCTAATACTAAAACTAAAACTAATAAGAAACTAAAGCTAAATTAATATCCGCAATGACAACAAACAGAGAGCAAAATAAAAAATACAATAAATGTGTACAAAAAGGTTACCAACATATCAAAGAGCAACAGTGGACAGTGAAGCTGTTTGCAAGAGACGCGTAGTTCAAGTACATATGAATTGCATCAAATCGATCGCACACACGAGATAGAATTAAATTTCAACAGATAGAGTTTCATTTGATTTTGAAATTTAGATAAATTCAATGCTTTAAAATTTTCAGGAACTTTGTTGTATACATAGCTAATTTTATATGAGAATGAACTTTCAAAAATGGCGCAGGAATGAATAAGAGGAGTTAGTGTTGCTACTAGTGTCTTTTATGTACCAATTTGTTTTTATGTTCGTGTTATTATGTATTATCTTAACATTTTAAAAAATTATAGAATTTTGATTTTCTTTTTTAACAGTAAATTTTAATCTATCGTGATAGGAATTGAATGTGTGTAGAACATGATCAATTTTACCTAACTGTAGGCAACCTATGCAATTATCTACATACCGCTTGTAAAATTCAACATGACAATTAAGTTTATTTAATGAATCTTGCTCTAGATCCTCCATTACTAAATTTGCTATTACAGCAGATAATGGAAAACCCATTGCAGTTCCAAAAATGTGATTGTATATTTTGTCGTTGTATTGAAGATGGGTAGAATGTAAGCACAGTTTTGCAGCCAACTTGAATTCATGTTTTGGTAAATTTGTATAATTGTTTATTAAATCCCACTCTTTATCTATATTACATAAAGCTAAATCTAGAGGTATATTAGTGAATAATAGTACCACATCTAAACTTATTAATTCGTAATTATGTGCTACCATTTTTTTATTTACAAATTTAACAAATTCCCACAATTTTTTTATACTGTACTCCGAACTTCCTAGAATATTACTAAGAATTTTCGACAAAAATTTTGATAAATTGTACGTGAGTGACTGCATACAATTTACAATGGGCCTTAAGAGAATATTAGGTTTATGAAGTTTTGGTATACCGTAAATTCGCGGGGTTATAGAATTATTTATCTTTAACGTTTTTGAAACCGATTCATCTACATATATAATTATTATTTAACCAACTACTGATTAGTTGAATTTTGTTTGTGGGATCTTTTTGTAAATTAACATAGGTATGTGTTATTATCATTTAGTAACAGTATCTATATCATTTTAACATATTTGTTTATATAAGAGCGAATGAACTCACTTGGTGTGGCATTTTTCTTATACTTCCAATAGCCAGATGTATAAAAATGTAACACAGAAGACTTTGTACTTACTTGATTGCTTTCACCATGGATAAACCCATATGAACACATAGAACTGCATGATCTGGTCTTTCCTGGGGTGCACCGCTGATACAGTAGTAACAATCGCCGAGGATTTTTATTCGAAGTTGATGGTATTTCTGAAACGAAAAGAGAAGTATAAGTATAATTCCTCCTTTGCGCATTATTATTATTATTATAAAGGTAGCAGTTGTGCAAGATATAAAAAAAACTCTAATTAGAGTTTTAGCTGAGAATTATACTGGCGCACTGCTGGTATACGGCCAAATTGAGTTGAGTTATGAGGATTTTCTAGCATTAAGGATGATATCTTTTTATGTTGCATTCCACTTCTTATGTTCGCAAGTTAAGTAATTTCTCCAGTACCATCCAATGAATATATTATCAAAGTAATTTACATACAGAAGGAAGAGCGTTTATTCAATTGTGAAATAAACTTATGTGTATAATTAATTCCTTTTATATTACTTCAAGCATTAAAAGAAGAATTTTCTTCTACATGCCATCTATGTATCTACTGGGTGTGTTTGTAAAATATTGTTTGTTTGATTGTTTCGTCTCATTAATTTACCTTTAGTTTTTAATTGAAAAGCGAAACACATAATAGCACTCGATCATTTTTATTATTGTAAAAATCATTGTTGTTGAAGATAAAAAAAAATAAAAAAACAAATTTGGTCTGTAGGGATTCGAACCCTAAACAATCCGTGCATTGCGTTATTAAGCAGTTGTGTAAACCCCTGCGCCACGGCCGCTTGCAGACCTGTCATAATATGTTAACAGCCTTATTAGAAATTCACATGCAATAGATTTAAAAATAATAATATTCTGGCTGGGAAATGTGCATCGTTAGCCCAGTTATAATATGTGGCGTTTAAATTTGGGTGAAGTAGTATTAAGGTCATAATATTCACCGAAAACCGATTGTATGTATTCCCCCTATGTCCCGCTCGGCCGTGGAAGCCCTGTATATATTTAGCACGTAAGACGTTTATAGATCGTTTATTGATTTTGTTTATCATTCCGTATAAAACTCTGAATATATTCCATTAGTCTGTAATCAATGTACTTTTTAAGCATTATTGAGCATTAAGCTAATATTACGCTACAAGTACCTGGACGTCCTGGGAGATAGGGGAAGATTTTGTATAAGATAAGTAACGCTTAAGTTGCCCCTATTGTGAGATTTTGTGTTCTCCGTTTACTTAGCCGAGGTCAAAATTATAATTCTATTTAATCAATTTTACACGTCATTGCTCTTACTTAAATTGGCGTTGGCGCCCTACTCATCTTCATATTTGATAATAGATCGTACGTACCTACATACAAGTGTACTATCATGGACAGATAGAATGTCCGGATATACGGAGTGCATGGTGCGCTCCTGATACAATATCGATTGTGCCGTCAAGCGAATTGTATCAGGAGCGCAGCTTGCACTCCGTATACCCGGACATTCTATCTGTCCATGATAGTACATACGTTTGGGACAGAATTATATAAAAGCCAGTCCGTTACAACTTGTATGAAAAAAACTGATCTTATTGTTTAAACGTAGTATAAACGCAATAAGATAATAGAAAAATATTTAACGAAATATGTATTTACTCAATCACCTGTGTCTACAATATGGCGTCGCTAAAATACCAAATTTTGGCAGTGTGAACACGACCGGCATAATACTTGCATAATAAATTAAACTTCCGAACTGATATACGCCGTAAGCAGCTTGTAATTTATTTCATCATGTGTACCATTGCTCAAGCTTAGCGAAATTTAAATGCACTTTGTTTGATATTTTATTTAGGCATCAGTGTTCATGCATTTAATCTGTTCTACGTCCTATTGTTCGCTGTTTTTTTGTTGCTCTGAAAATTTATTGTGAAAACAAAGTCTAACCTTTATTTTAGTTCTTTCTTCTGTGTGTTTTCTTTTTTACTTCGTAATCTTTCTCTTTCATTGCGGTTGGTTGGAAAAGCAGCCACGAAGTGTACACCACACGTTGTGTCTGAAACCCGCCCTTTTGCCGTATGTTGTTTTAGTTTGTAGTAAGTATTACAATTTCCTTTGTTGTTGTTGTTGTATTATGCTGCATTGGTAAATAAAGACTAATAATAATAATGTCCCGCTGCCTTCAAAACTTTTGTTCCACCACGATTAACTCCGGAATTCATGTTTAGTTAAAGGAGCATATCATATTAGCTAGCTACAATAATGTTAAAATTAAAAAAAAAATTAATTAATTAAACCAAATTGATAGATTAAATTGGAATTTCAAAACTTGAATACCACATGTCGTAAATAAACTAATTTTGTAATTGTGTTCGCAGATAAATTCGTGCAAACGCAATATTGATTACCAATTCTTACATAAGAGCTTTACAATTTTGTATTGTTTGTACTACTAATTTAATTGGCCCAAATATACATACTTCCGCACTAAATCAATATTAATCAATTTAAACCAACATTCATAACATGTCCAGCACTTAACAAGGTAAATAACAATTATTACAATCGAATGTTATTTCATTCAATTTCCGGGCACACGATATGATAAATTAATGACGTGTAACACAATTTCTTACCTCAGACAATTTATCGAAACGTGCGAAGAGTTCGTTGAGCATCTTGACCAATTCTTGTGCGGAATACGTTGAGGAAATTGCTGTAAAACCGACGATATCGGCGTATAAAATGCTGAAACAAAGGAGAAAAATATGATTAAGCAAAACGATATTACAGGTAACGTAATATATCTGCGTGCCCAGCTATAATTCGATTTCGTCCCTAAGGGATGATGTAGATAAACGTGATGAAAAGGCTACCGTTTTATCTCTTTTTTTTTT
>SMLS01056005.1:0-27891 GCA_004785975.1 Popillia japonica
TTAAATTTCTGCAGTGCATTTTGGACAGGAGAATTCGGTCCGGGCATCTTAATTTAATTAAATCACGAGGGAGTGTTCGGTCGTAGTTGCTGAAATTAGGTCAACTACGTGGCCACGTACCCACCACTAACACCACGCACACAAATACACGCTCTCCATTATTGCATTGACGATATATTTTCGCTATATATCTTTCTACTTTCAATTAAATGAGCTTTTGCATCTAAACTTGGATCTTGTTAAAATACCGGCTGATTTTTGTTGCCTATTATTTACACGTTTTGAGTAAATGTTTTATAGAAGTGATATTTATTTTCTAATTAACCACATAAACGAATGCTTCTGAACCAGGACACACAGATACAGGTATCCTTGTTTCAAAAGCAAATATTGTGAAAACCGCGCATGATGTCAGTGCGAGGCAAATTACATTTGTAAGTTTTGTAGACGAGATTTATATTTAACAATTAATGCTTCGCAGTGACGTATGCACAAGATGCGTGTCGGCATGCCTGTGGCTGTGTATCCTGTTTTGAATGCTATGCACAATGTAAAGGTACCAAGGTTTCTCGCGTGTGAAGAGAGTATTTGCAGTCACTAAAAAGCAAAATATTGTACTTCTATAATATAATGCCTTATTTACTTATTCTTCGCGAGAAAATGTAAAACAAGCAAAAATAAGTGAAGTCGATTTTGCCGCCTTAAGTATATGTATATTACAATAGAAGATACGGCAGTTGTTAGCAGAAGCAAAACTTATAAACGGAGCTTTCGCTAGGTCATGGTTGCGAGAGAGCTTTATATTTTCAAATAAATAGGAACAACTTCATGTTTTTGTTGCGAATATTATAAAAGCTACTGATCAAACTTCACAATTAGCCCTATTTACTGTTTACTTCTTGGAACTTTTTCCGACATTGCATCGTAGCTGATGTTACGAATAATATAAAAGAAATCGAAGCGAAAACTTAGACCTTTGCAAAAAAAGGGAATACAGAAGGCAATTAATAAGAAATACTGACAATCTCATGTAGCCGAAACCTGACCTTTGGACACATTTTGTACTAATTGAACAAATTTCTTTTCATTGGAGCATTCACCCTAATTGACAGATCCTGCCTGATGTGCAGCTGCATATCAGGCGTTCCGGATTTTCATCTTCCACCCCGCAAAACCGTCCAAGGTGGCAGCGCCATGCGCAAAACCCCACAAGTCCATGTAGCTTGTTTCTGATTAGTTCTAGCATGGTTCTTGGTAATTGCTTTATGAAATTGCCAAGGAAATGGGAGAAGAAATTGAACTGTATCAGACAGCTTCTTCTGCGTGTCCATCAGTTTTCTTTTATAAGTGCTCGTTCCTATTCCACAAAACGGTGCTGGACGCACAGACGATATTGTGGGGGCCTTCTTGGCTAATAAATTAGATTTGTCGTTGCCACTGACTCCAGTGTGTCCTGCTACCCAGCATAATGCAACTCTGTTCTCGCTGCCTAGATTGTTTAGTTTTCCCACACTAATTTCGATCTGATCGATCGACTCAGCGCCATTACGGCTGTTTGCCTATCGGAGAAAATTATAATGCTTTTCCTCATATAGTTTCCAATAGTATTAGTCTATGATTGGAAGACGCTGGTGTAAGTTCTCATTGCCTGTGAGTATTTGCTTCTGGACCAAAATACCTCTGCACCTGTTCGCTTATCACTTTTGGAACCATCCGTATCTCGTTCCCACCAGTCTCAGCCTTGTGTAGTAGGTTCCAGTTTGTTCCCGCTCCTAAAGACATTTAGATATTTATATAGCTTTCTTTCTCTTGGTGAATTTCGAGTCTTTCCAGCGCCTCTTGTATGCGATGCAAGAAACGGCCCAGACTTGAAAAAAGCTTTGATGCAACTAGAGGAACCCCACGTGTTGGTTTTGGACTTATGGGTAGTCATTACTTGCCATTTAATAACCTCTACTGGCTTGAGGCCAATTCTTCCAGATTCGTGTGGCAATACAGAGCCATTTTGAACACAAGCTTGACAGTTGTAATGGCCAGAGAAGATTGACCATTATATTAGACTTTAATCGATTAATTAGAGTAGTAGACGGTTCAGATGCAAGTCTGTGCAGGAGTGCAAGTCGGCAGAAGCATTGTTTAGATAATGACTGACGAAGCAAATTCTGCGATTAGCCACGATGATAGATTAGCCATCAAGAAGTTATTAGGTTTCTTTGTGGAATAAAATTTCGTGAGAAACTATAAAGTCTAGATAGCATGCTAACGCTGTTATAGGAGTGAAAACAGATGGCCGAGTAAAGAATTTATTAATATTAAAACTGCAAACAGTATGCAGGTATCAAATAAAACAAAATTCAAAAAAATTTAAAATTAATGTGTAAGAATCCTTAATAAATGCATGTTTACATTTTCATAGTTCAATTTCTTAATGGGTGTATTAAGAGGAATCGTGCACGCGAGAAACTGAAAATTGTAACGTAGTGCTTTTATGCTCGTTTCCTACTTCCACTCTTTATTCATCCAGTTTGTTTATATGTCTCGCCAACGAATTTAATATAGATTTAATTTAATCCGGAGCTGAGGTCCGGAAAATCTATGTATCTGCTACGTAGGTATGTTTTACGATAGTCCGTTCTCATTTGACCGTGGGAGATTTACTTCTTTCGTTTGAATCTAATATTTGCCGCTGCTACTGCTGCTACTGATATACAGTTGCGTGTAAAAAATACGATGCTATAGATGCCAAGGAGTTAATAAGTTTGTTAAACGGATAGGAATAGTAAAAAACATCTAATTCTATGTCAAAAAGGTTGTATGTCCTTTGTTAAAATAATTGCAACCTGCTTGTTATTGCCTGTTGTGAGTTGCGTTGACTTGATTTGTCATTTTGTGGTGTTAAGATTTAGATTTATTTTAAGGGTCCTACTGTACTACGCTCCTGTTGGTCTACTGTGCCCCCTTATATGAACTGTAACCTGCTAGGGTTATTTTGACCTTGTGGCGTCCCGTCCAGTCCAGATTGAATAAACTGGAATAGCTGTGATGGCTTTAGAGAAGGTATTTCTCCTTCCTTTATGATGTCTTTGCTAACGTGGTTGATGGTTCGTGTTACTGCTCGGGATGAGTTTTCAGTAACAAGTCTCCTAAATAATGGCATAAAAATGTAATGTGACGACTTCCTTAGATTGCAGTCACAATATTATGAGACCGATTTTAATAGATCGGTATAATGATAAGTTAAATTAGGTACCGTTACTGGGGATATTGCTGTGCTGTTCCTACTACTGGTACCGAATATTGGTTCATAAGTATATCTACCTTTGACTTAGCACATATGTACTTCAATGTCAGCTCTTTATCAAAAAAAAAAGATTATTGTAATAACACTACCCTATTAATATTTGGTCTGTTTTTTGCAAAGAATTTAAAAGTTTTCTAAATTAAGGGAAAAAAGGGAAAATGCCAACATCTACAGATATATCTATATTTAGTTATGTTGTATTTATTCTCCACTCAATCTCGGCACAAGAAACGATATTTGCTGAAGAAGGAATTGACAATCAATACGATTTCCGAGAAGCTTAATTAAAAATGTCTTGCATATATTATCTCGTCTAGTGTTCAGCGCCAACATACTACATATGTTTTAACAGAAGCTCGACCTGCGAAATGCCCATTTCTGGGTAAGCTCCAACTTATAAGTTATGAATTTCAAAACTATTCTGTGCGATCAAGTCGTCAAGATGTAGGAAGTCTGATGCATATAAGGGATACCAGATGAGACAAGCATATTCTAATTCCCTCATCCAGTAGGAACAGTAAAGAGTCTTAAGTACTACAGTGTTTGTAAAATTCTTAGAAATGCACATTATAAACCGATTTGTAAGCATTAGGCGATATATTTGATATACGCGGCTTCAAACTGAGGCTAAAATATTAGTCCTAGATCTTTAAACTCAGATGATGAGGTAAGGTTAATACCGTTGATGTGAGAGAGATTTGCAGTAAAAACTCCTGCTTGAGACTAATATTTGGTATTAAACGGCAATCGCGAATACCACATGAATTAGCAGTGGTAAATTGGTTAAATATGAAACATCGCAGACTATTACATAGCTACTGCTACTTTATTCCATTCCATCATATTAAGACATTAACCCCCGCATCTGTTCAAAGCTGACGTACATACTGTACAAATTAACTGTAATTTATCCCACATGACTAAGTTGATTTCTATAGGATTTTCGATTTTGAAATATATTACGTGAAAGCTGTTGCTTTGCTAAATCTATATTTAGTTAGCAGAGTTAGTATGGGTTGCGAGATTTTCTGTGCCTAATATTGTTTCTTTCATCATACCCCAAATGTATGCATCACATAAGGTCAGATTCGGTGAAGGTGAAAAATATTCAAAGTCTGTTCGCCGGAAAATTATTGTATTATCAAAATACTGAATACTCAGTAAGTGTACGATGCACGCTCCTATGTACGGCTCCTTGCACCATCTTATTGAAAGCATTATGTGCCCACCCATGGATTTCGTGCTCTGCAAAAATTCAGTAAATTTCTTATAAAAAACATAATGCTTTTCTCTCTGTGACGTTCTTGGTTGACAGTAAATAGATTCTGACTATCACCGAGACCAATTATTTCATAACCAGATACCGTGCACCAAATGGTAACTCGAACACTGTGGAGTGATTTCTCTACAATGGCATCCAAGGAATCGTATAGTTTTGACAATTAACAGAACCGCTAAGATGAACGTGATTCTCGTCGGAAAACATTTTTTCAAGAATTCGGGCTTCTCGTAAATTAAGCTCAATATGCGACCCTAAAAAATTGCTCTTGCATGTTTATTCCCAGCGTTTAGTCGTTGTCCAACTTTAATACCGTAGGGGTAACCACCAATTGATGTGAATAAACGACGTGTAGATGTTCTACTGAGGTGAGTGCATAACACGTTCAAAACACGTTTTGCTCATTCGTTGGTACACACTGCTTTTCGACGACCTGAACAATCTTTACGTTGACCCAATACACTACCATTATAACAATATTTCTCAATAACACCTAATATCACACTTTCAAAGAGAGCTGCTTTATTAAACTGTTGTCAATATCTAACTGACACCTGTTGTATGCTTGAACCATCATTGCGACCATTTCTGTATCAGCCAAGATAATATTCTAGCAAAAAGGCTTTTGAAATACAAATGTATTTTACATAAACAACACCGTAGTACCCTAATTTTCAGTACCGTTTATTCTGACGAATACCGTAATTCGGATCCATGTAATTCGAAGATACAATTACTACTTTTTCAAAGAAAATGCAGTAATGACTTTTCCACAGTACCATCATGGCAAAAACTAATTTAGTAATGATTCTAAATAGCATTTGCTTTTAGAATGTTTTCAATTTACACTAGTTCTACTATTTAGCACATGACTGTATATATCGCGTCGAGCCGGGAAGGTGACCCGTGACCTCCAATCCCGGCCGCTCTCGCTCCTCCGGTAATGGCCCATCTATATCCTTTGCCCCTCACGTGTTCCTTGCACATCTCTCTACCATATGCGGAAAAAGGTTACACTTTACAAAGGTTAAATTTATGTTGGGGAGATGGAACACACAGAGTTTCGTTCAGTTTTTCAAGTTCGGAACATAGCGAGTCTTCATAAAACGTATAGGTACAGGTAACCTATGTATACGTGGATTTTCCTGTATACGTTTGTACAACGATGATAGCTATTAGCCGACCAAAAAATCAAAATAAGAAAAGTAGAGCCAAATTACACTTTATTGAAAGCTCGTATACAGGTAGGTATGCAATAGCAGGTATATCTCGGTTGAGTAATTTATAATCAACTTCTGATGGTAATTAAGCAGAGGCTAATAGATTCTTGAGGTAAGCATGTAAAAACTATTTATTCGTTAATAACCAAATAAAAGTATTTCCTTCATAAAATTCTGACTGGCAAAGTACATATGTACATACATACATGTTCGTGAAGGTTGAATAAACTTGCATTTTGCCACCATTGTTGTAATCATATTACATATTTGTAATGTGGCTGAGGACGGCTAACTTGTGTATGTTATCTAATAATAAACTCGATGAAGCAGCTGAAGACCTACCAAAGTAAATTTGCCAACATTCTCGGAATTACTCTGCAGAAATAATGGATATTCTACAGAAATCAAACAAACTATTCTGAAATTTTACACCTTAGTTTCGTTCAAAGTCAATTTATATGTAAATAATTGTGAATATCTACTAGTACAAACTATACCTGATAGGATGAAAACTACTTGAAACCCTGATATCTACATATTGTATAGAAACACTTTAGTGTTAAAACTGTAGGCATAATCTTGTGTATTTCCCACGCGTTAAAATTATCCCAATTGCTAAAAGTAAGAGCGATCTTGTACCGTAAAAGTTCACCTTCGGTAAACGCTCTGTACGTTTAGCAGCAACTAAGCTCGGTCTCGTGTACGAGGTTTCAACTAGGTTCGCTAACGTTATTACTATTATTATTACATTATTACTATAACAATTTTCGAAACACGAAACTGTCAAGAAGAAACCATCCAAGCGAGATGTGTTATGTTTGTTTTCTCGTTATGAAATCTACACCGTGGGATGTACTATATTATACTATACGTTTTGCTTCAAAGCGTTTCTATTTGATATGTATAATAAATGGACAAAACATGTGGAAACTGGTATGAAAATATAAGCACTACTACAATAGTCGAGGATATATTTGTGTATGTAGTAGAATATTCATGAAGCTTTAAAATCGATAATTTAGGGAAGTTATTCAGCCGGCGACATATAAATAAAGCAGATGTATTGTAGATAAGATAGACCATAGAACCAGAGAGGGCTATATGTATATCCGGACGAATGTTAATAAGAGTTAATCATCTGTATACAAAAACATGTAAATGGAATAGATGTTGCTGTATCACATTAAAGTATAAACAACTATTTAATTTCGTATAATATTGGTTTGATATGTTTACCTTTGCGAATGTAGACAATCTATGGATACCGGTCACTCGATTGCAGTAATTATATACTATGGCGTTCAGATATTTTATCAATGAATCAGATGTATTATCTTCTCCGTATTGAACACAATGCGATGGTATAATCACGTGCGTTTACTGCGTGTATACTGTAATTAGATTTGGTAAAGATATAAAGGTATAAATCACAATCTAATAAGCATAGCACAGGAATACATTATCTGCATATATATGTGTTTACATACATGCATGCATATACATATATATATTATCTTTAATTTATCCTTTGACGTTTTATTTAGAAACGTCAGGTCAATAAATAAAAATACGGTATTCTATTGACTTGCTTTTGTATACCACTAAAGTGTAGAGTATTCCTGAGTTATACTAACGTAGAGTTTGAAGGAGATCGCGAGAAAGTATGATTTTGAGGCTTCTGGTTCAGCCTATAACACATTTTTACACAAAAAATCACAGTGAATACATAACTAACTAAAGCGCCCGTTTATAATATTAGATTTTTAAAAAGGAAATTTTATTTCTATATAAATCACAATGCTGTAGAGCATTACCTAAACTTCCTGTTGAAAGACTTAATTAATTGCTACGGTAGATAACATAGGTAACATATTTCTCGAGGGAACGACTTTCCACACGTAAGCACATGAAATAATGCTTGTAACCACGTACGCCTTTCGTGATTTTTTTAATCACTGGACAGGTACCTTTCACATCTTTCAAACAATTATTTCAATTATAAAGAATTCACGTGCAAAATCGTGAATCGAATTTTTTCTTTGATTCTCTCAAAAATCTAGCGGCGAGATTTATAGCGTTGGAGTGTTAAAAACGGTTATCGCTTTCACAATAGAACGTCGTTACTAACACGGGCAATATATCATAGGATACTTTTGTTTCCTGCTGCGCTTTTCGTCCGCAATGATATATCCGCGATTAACGGAACAAAAATGAAAAAAAAAACAATAAAAGGACCACTGCTGAAGACCACGAAATGGGTAACAGTGGTGTGCGGTGACACCATGATGTTATATTGTGATTAATTTAATCAATAAAATCCCTACTTCACCTAGAGGCAATGATTTATCTTGGACACCAAGAGAGAAGATTGCACTGGCCGACTATTGGGGCGGATATCAGTGGATTTTTAAGAGGTACTGAGTGTCACCGACGTTTTAGGGAGGTGTGATGCATGGATGCTCAAATTATCGTCGAACAGCGAGCCTGGAGCATACGCACTCAACGTTATATCTATGGAGGAAAAGGCTAGCATTAACTGTACCTCTTCCATTATCTTCTCTTTTTCTTTATTTCAGCTTCTTTCGTGTATCTATTCGGAGCTAGTAGATTCCAACCTCCCTTTACTTTACCAACCTATATTAATTTTTTTTTAGTCGCAGAGTTTGAACTGTACATGTTACAGTGTGATAATGGCAATGGAAATACCATGTTTTTATCATCAGAAAATTCAACGCTATTTGCATATGTTTTATACTTTCTATGTACAAATTAAGTTTTCTGATAAAACAAAATTAGAATTACCTAACATACAAACATTTATTTACTTTGAAGAAGCATAGGGAAATGTATGTCAGTTTCCTTAGAATGGCTTCAGCAAAGTATAGGTTCAGTTATTGTTAGTTTTCTATATGCTTCACTGATTTGTATACCTATATGTAAGTACAGACATACATACATACATACATACACTACTTATACATGCTTACCAACCTAGTAGTATCCCCGGGAGAATGGTATTTATCTTGCGCAAAGAGCTGTGCCAGAATATTTTTCCTAATATGATGTTTGCAGAATCACGATTTAAACGAAAGTCAGTTTACAATCAGTTAGCTAACCTGAGTGTATTCAGGGATTTATTTGCCGTAATAACCAATGTTCAATAGTACTGATTTATGTATGTACTTTACCGGTTTGTTGTAGCATCGTATGTTTTACATAGATTTGGAAATGCTTATAATGTTAATAGGTGGTCATGTATGTGTGCAGTAAATTTTCCTATTATCGTGTCATCTTCAGTGACGTCTTTTTAATTTTAGGGATCTAAGCCAAGTGTTATATTTATAAAAGTTCCGAGCGAAAAGATGAGGTAAATTTATTCAATACAAATTACGGAACTGTAAATTATGGGAACTACAGAATTTCAGAATAAAAACCTCATTTCAATTAATATCCACTAACAGTTTCATATTCTTATAGAACGCTCTTATGACTTAGCTCTTGTTTATTGTCGTTTCCTACTCATGTACATCATTTGCATTAAATTTGAAATTAAAATTATTTGAAACTAATGTTTTTTTCCTTTAGACAAATACGAAGAAACATTACAATCCGCACCATAACCATAAACGGGTCTTCGAAAGGAGTGGAACTTCTTAAAAATTTAATTACACTCTATAATTTATGCTTTTGTTTTTAGTAATGCCCATAAAATGCCCAACAATACTTTATTATATGTCTCGTCTGTATCTGAACCACTTGTTAGTTCGTCGGCATTTTGAAATATATTTTAGACTCATAAAAATTTTACGTTTTCTCCATGTATCACTAATTGGAGACCGAAAAACCAATTAAGTCTGCCTTGTAATAAACTCTAAACGCAGATTAAGATGGTGCCAGTTAAGGATACAAAAAATAATTGGATGCAAACTTATTTAACAAACCATTTGGTATACCACTTCCTACTAATATATGAGAAAATCGGTATTGGATAAACATGTACATTCCTACTTATAAGAATGCTGATATTGTGAACATGCTCATCCGAGTATAAGTTAAATTTTAAAAATATATTCACTGAATCTCTTGGTGCTGAAGTAAAACACTAACCTACTTTCGCCCACAAAGACACCAAACATTTTGATAATTGCTAATGCGTTTCGACACCAATGCACTTATTAGGGCGATAATAAATCGGATAACTTTGCAATTTACAATTTTTCTATATAAGTAGCAAGCAATAATTGTGTTTATAAAAAAGTATCTTGTACTCGAAAACACTAACTCACTTTTACCGACAAATACACCAAACACCTTGATAATTGCCAGCGCGTTTCCACAGCAACACTGTCATTAATCTAGATAATAATAAAACAACGTTATCACCCCTATAATATGACAACATTGCTGTCTAAACGCGTTGACAACTATCAAAGTGTTTGGTGTCTTTCTGGGTGAAAGTGAGTAAATGTTTTAAGCATAAATTACTTGTTTATAAACATAGTTATGTTTTACTGTGTAGAAAAGTTGTAAAATCCAAAAATGACAAATTACATTTAATCAAAATGAATTTTGTTGTTTTAAATTACACAAGATAATCTCGTTAAATTTTATCTTAGGATATTATATGTATTAGAGCCAATGCATGCGTATTTCTGGAGCACTCACACATCAAAAGATGCTTTTTTCAAGTTATTTTTGTAACCAATGAAAGCATATTAGTTAGTAGCTACTTAAACAACTGAAAATTAGTTAAAGCTACTATATGCTGGATTAGAACTCAATTTGATGGTCGGTATTTAGTTTGATATTTCCTTTTTAGCTTTTTGAGATTAAACATATATTTTTTAGAAGTCTGTCAGCTCCGTATTACGTAGTAAAAAAGCAATTGTTTTCTGTAATACCAAAATATTAATAGTTTTGCTCCTTTTTACGTATTCTGTTTTACGTACCTATCTATGTACCCATGTATAATTATTAGTATTTAGGGTTAACCCATCTCAATTGAAGGCCGTAAATCAAGGAGTATTAGTAAAAGACTTCTATCGATATCGCAAATGACAATACCATATTCTAATGTCAAACAAATAGAATCGCTGATGCGATATAAATCAAAATTCCAAACGCTCTTGTATTCGGATCGTAAGTAGAAACGTAGATATTTTCATGGAGGGGCCAATTATTTTTACGACTTTAATTCCTGAAATGGCGTTTTTATGAGAAGAAATAAATTTCCATTCGGGATTATTAATTTTGAAAAGTCGTGGGACAATAAACTCTACTCGCGGCGTATAATAAGATGTCATATACATATATCACGCAATACATTTCAAAATCCAAACGATAAATCCTACTCCCTAATTCATATGGGTTACAACGTTCTTTCGTCTCAGCGACGATACAAGAGACACGCGTAATAACTTTTACTATCACTTTAAAAACTTCAACAGTAAAAGAGTGTAAATATGAGCACTTAACGTGTTCGGGTAATATACTTTTATATTCTCCGCAGTAAAAGAACTTTCTAACTGGACGTCTGAAAGAGTATTATAAATATTTACTATTTTTAACTATTTCTAGTACGTAAAACATATCCCTTAGTGGTAATCGCAGGTAACGTACTGCCTGTTAAATTAATAAAAGTATTTTAACCCTTTATATTGCTTTGATGTTGACTGACAATCAGAGAATACAAATAATAAAGCAAATGTTGCTGGTTACAGTGTTTATGTAATTTTACGAAAAAATAATGTAGTTCTAGTTCAAGTTCACTTCATTAATACAGTGATGGGTTTGAAATAGAGCTGTTAACCAATGAAATCATCAAGCACACCCAGTCGTTTGTGATTGTGATTATTCACTAATATTACCAATAAAGTTTAGCAGACGATATAGTTAGGCAACCGTCACTCAGTTATTGTTTGGATCACGTATGCACCTCATTTATTATTTTTACTATTTGAGCTTGCAAGATTCAGCAGATCAATAATGCTGAAATTGCGAACATTAAACAAGTTGCCGTTACATATTTTACTATGTTAAACTGAATCTGTTTTTGTATGTTTCATTTTGTTATATTTTGTATTATTATGCCAATTGCTATACACATGAACTCTAACGACATAAATAAAATGTGGTAAGGAAATAAATATTCTCAACTTTTCTAACGAGAAAGTCGCAAAATGATACAAATACAATATATTTTGGCGTAGATAATAAAGGAAACCATTTCTAACACGTATTGTAAATATTTTTCTGTTAGATTATTTACAATATAAACTTAACCTTTTAAATTGTAAATGTCAATATTTATGTTACTACATGAAAATTTCTATAGGAATTTTGTTTATAGCCATTACCATGCTGTTAAATGGGTTGCATATCTGACAGAAGTCAAGTGGGGTATTAAGTAGAAGCACTTTACTAGCGTCGCATATTGTCTTAAATTACACACTCTCGATAGAAACATTCCTAAATTATTAGAGCCTATTTAATATTATGCTGAAAGAAATATGTATTGTTAAGGAAGTTGAGCTTTGTGAAAAGACTCACACTATCTCGAAACTGAATAACAACGCAATGAAATGGTACACCGATGGCTCCAAAATCGCAGAGAAAACTGGAATAGCGACATATGGGCTTATAATTATAATCCAAAGCTTGAAAATGTACCTAAGCATTTTCCATCCCCAATACACGCTATTGAAGGATGGATTCAGTTCAACATTAGCAGAAGCTACGAAAAGCAACAGATCATCATAAGTATGTCAAGCGGCTATCAGGGCGCTGAACTCAAATATCAGGTTTAAGGTGGGTTGGGCGTGTGTAGACAAGCTAAATAAGATAAAGCAACAAGGTAGCCCTACTGTGGGTTCCGGGACACACTGGAGTGTAAGGAAACAAGATAACAGACAATTTTGCTAATAGAGAAGCCAGAGTACCTTTTGTGGCGCCAGAACCTTTTTGCGGGATGAGTAGCTGTAATACTGGAGAACATAAAAAGTGAAGTAGATCAGAGAGAATCCAGATATTGAGAGAACCTCCAGGGTATGAAGAAAGTTAAAACGTTTCTGGAATCCTCTAACCAAAAGAGATCTTCAGATGCATCAACTTCAGCAAAACTAGTACTCGAATATTGAGAGCGATCCTATCAGGCAAACTAAATGTATATCTAAGTAGGTTTGAAAAAAACACAGGAAGAAAACTGATTTCCCGAGGAAGAGATTTTCTGAGGAGGAGATGAAAGATCTATCTATCTACTCTCAAACTACTCTGCACTGTGCAACTCGAGGACCTTGCCTCCCAGAAGCGCATAAATTTGAAGAGGAGCGATTACCTAATCTAATGCCTTCCGACATTGGGCACTATTTAGAAGGACTCGAACGAATCAGCCGCCGGTAAATATAGCACTAATAGGGGACACAAAGATCTTTGAAGCCACTGTGTATCATTATCCTAACACTACGTATATACATACAGACATTATCAATGCTACTCCAGCCTGGGCCTCGGTAGCTACAGCGAGCACAAAATCATGTGTTGCCGTTACCACTGTATCTTCCCTGACGAACCATTCTGACAGTCTTTCGACACCTAACAGCAGCAGACAGCCAAAGCGTGAACGAGTTATTGATAAAACTCGACCGTGGTTTCCACTAGAAGACTCGCGGTAGCAGTAATTCGGTAATGAGTAGCGCAATTGCGTAATATTTGTGAATCCTCCAAACATAGGAGTATCATGGAAGCACTCCGACCAGATGCCATAAATAACACCCGAACACCAACCCTATTTTCTGTTTTCTGATTTTAGGCATCCAACAGCGATAGAGATCCAGAAAGAATGCTATAACTTGCTCACAAGAGCGACATCGCACTTTCCAGAACGAATATAGAGGTTCCGTTATCCGAAACGGAAAATATGAATCATTAAATATAATAACAAAAAAAAAATTACGAACGCAGCGGTAGAGTTATAAGGCAATTTTCAACAATATTAAATATAAAAACAAGTCCATAATGTTGTTCAACTTACAGATGGGAATGCTAGAGCAAGCACACCTAACCCTATGGTAAACGTTTTTAGCATCTTCTTTCTTTGATTTGCCGCAGTCTAGAAATAAATACATACATAGCAGTCCATCTTTTGCTTAGAATCACATTTACTTAAATCAGATTTCATTACTCATGTTTCTGGTTCAAATTAGGGAATACTCTAAACCCCAAATACTTGTTGTGTTGATTGTGAATTTAGATTTAGTCGTAGTGTTTCTAAAATAAGATGATATGATAACCAAAAGAAAAATACAAAATACGTTGCTATACGTAAAAAATGGTACTAGGTATAACTGAATTGGATATTATACCCAAGATATGATATCCGATCATTCCACCTTTTTATTTCGCTCTATATTTGAACGCAGTGTTCGCTAGTATATACATTAGCGACACTTTTTAATTGTACGATCTAAAGCATAAAGTAGAGCCCACATATCTACCGGTCGTTTTGAGAAATAGGATAAATAAAGCCGGGAAGAGGTAAGGGGTATGAAAATTCGCTAAGAAGTGGGGACGTGTGTGAGTCTATGAACGGTGTACTCTATAATATTGGTAGGTTCGTAGCTCCCTTCACCTCCTCGCCGCTTTAAATATCTTATTACTCAAAACGACCGGTATGTATGTATGTACCGTGGATAGTAGACAGTTTATTGTGTTCACTGGCTCCGTTAAAATATGTAGACAGATGTGCGATCTTTGCGTTTATATATTTTTTTACTGTTTTTGCTGGAATTTAAAACTTATTTGATGTGTCACATACTCCGAATAAAGCAGTATTGAATTATTCTAAAAGGTGTCTCCGTTGTTTTGCAGATTAGCTAGAACTAGAATTAAAGCAAAGGCATGTTAATTATACAATAAAAAACAATATCTTTATTACTTTGATGTATTTGATATGTATTAAAATGACAATGAAAGTATAAAAATCCAGGATATTAAACGATATTGTAATAAGGACTATTATTTTTCAATTTTTATCGAGCTAGTAACCGATGCTTGTTACTAATAAGTCCATCCAAAAGAGACCGTGCATCTGTCTATATATTTTAACCAACCTAATGCATGCAATAAACTGCCTACTAGCCATGATACACATCTAGGCCTCTACTTTAGGCTTAGGTCGAACAATTAGAATGTGTGACTATGTACATATATTATGTGCATACATATATAATAGGTGAAACAAATATTTTTGTTTGTGTTGTATGTTGATGAGATCGATTGAATTATTTGATCTGGCGGCGCCTGTTTGAAGTTAATGAAAATAATTACGTATACTAAGCTATATCACATTAATTACCTTATCGTATTTATAGTTTCGTTAATCAAAAGTACAATAATTATAGACACATGTAGCGATACAGATATGCGTATTTTATTCTAACACGAACTGTAGATTTAACAGCATTTATTAGTTTATAGTTTATGAAAGACATAGTGTATAACCGTAATACGTTTCACCATTTAAGTACTTGCCGTGAGCATAATAACATGCAACAAGTAGGTATTTAAAATGCAATATAACTAAGAAGTTTGATAACTTTTTTAATATATTTTTTCTGTAACGTAGTAGTAAAAATACACAAGGGTGAGTTTTACCCAGAGTACGTGTGTATTTTCGAAACGTAGCGCTAGTTTCACAGGTCAGGTAATTCTAACTTGAAGGGTATGTTTGCATGTATAGTAGTGTTTGCATTTACAGTAGATGTAAGCAAACACGAACGGCTTCATGATAATATTTGTGCGCTTTCATCTCTTACACGCTCATATATTTTTATAGAATAGAAACTTTAATGGTCAGTGTATTTAGGTTGGATCGTACTCGAGTTTTGCATCTTTAAGATGTCCTTGTTTTATCCATGTGGCTTATGAATGATGGTGCTTCTAATGTAGGTCTTGAAAATGTAAAGATGTAGTTATTTTATAGAAATGATAATCAACTCAGCGGTAGCGTGAAAAACGATTTATAATTTTCATTTACTACATAGAAAACTTTTAAATTCGTCCATAAACCTTGAAAATGTATCCAATTCAATATACATGTACATATATGTGTATCATCACTGTAACTTAAATGTATAAGAAAAATATTCTTAATTTAAATGATGTAAATTTTCGATTTATGTGGATGAAATAATTGTAGCTCGTACTGCAGTGTGCAATCAAAAACTATTTTAGTGGACCCTCATAGACAAACGATGCGACTTAATTAATAACCCACTTCATCCTAATCAATATATAATCGCCCCTATTGACCTAGCGTCAATAAAAAGTGCCACCCTTGTTAGCGTGAGGCAGTCGTTTGTTTCCCATAAGAAAACTCAACAAGAAACGATGTGTATATGGTTGCTCTAGTTCTAACTTCTGTTGTATAACCACTAGTTATGATACAACTTACAGTTTACAATCGATGCGGAATGTGTTTATATATTTGCCCCTCTATGTATTAGCCTCAATATTAGGTTTACATAGTATACCATGTTTGAAATTACGCATACACGTGTTCTACATAGACGAGTTGTGATAGTCTTTGTGGTAGTTAGTTTGTTATAGTCAATCTAATGATAATTCTAATGATATCTTGAATGCATTATATTCAGAAAGATTGAAAATTATCGTTAATCAATATCATAGTTAATTGTTAGTAACTTCTGACTTCTCTCCGTTTTATCTATATCATATAATAATATAATTATTTTTAGAAAAGCGGTTTGAAGATATCAACTAAAAGCTAGCTATTGATTATCTAAATCAGTGATTCCCAAAGTGGTCCAGGTGGACCCCCAGGGGTCCACGGGAGACTCGGCGGGGGTCTATGTTGGCGTGACAAAAAATGGGGGTTCACAATTCGTAAGCGGGGGTTCACCAAAAAATTATCTGGTTTCTGTACTTGCAATCCACCAATGCGGGTAAACGTTAGTCATTTGTTTCCGGAATTTCGTAAAGAAAAGTAAAGTGAATCGATGTTAGTGTTTGCCACTGTCAGTAAAAGTAAGTACTTACCTGCCTAGTTGTTATACATATACCACACAAGATTGGCCAACTTTACTTTTTTGACATCCAGTCACCGCACACTCAATTAACCAATCAATTCTCACTTTTTTTTTCAAAAACTGTTAATTCGTTTGTTTAATCTGTCGAGTTTTGGTAATATGGTAGAAATGTAGCCGCAGGGGTCCACCGGAACCAGTAAAATTTTTAAAGTGGTATATGAGAAAAAAAAGTTTGGGAACCTCTGATCTAAATGATCTAGTTGGCGAGACAAATAAAATGCAAAACTAAACACATGCAATACTAAAAGTTCAGGTTTTAAATATATTAATTAGAATACTATAGCTTCAGTAAGTAACACAAATTGCACAATCACTAAAATAAAGCATCTAGCTCGTGGTATGCCTGTTATGTGTGAAGCTGTGTACCATGAATACCAAATTAATGTATGCTACAAATAGTCACGTTCACTACGGCAAACTCATACATACGCATCGTAAACAGACATTGTAGAGAACATCATATGCACCATACGTAACACAGACGCATTTGCATCGTATTTTACACGATTATGTTAATGACGTGAAAGGTGAAAAAAGAAGAGCGCCCAAGCGGATTCAAATTGATACGTAGAACGCGTGTGCGGGTATGTGTACAAAAACGAAAGAAGCGTTTTATTATCTGGCGTCCTGATCTCTTCTGTCTAGCGCACAATCTATCATAGTTAGCGTTCTTCTCAGTGGTTAGCCGGTCTTTTTTTGTCGTTCAGTTATTCACCCAATCAAAATATCGGCGAGAGGTAAACACAAAAACTGTCAGAAACGTCGTGTCACTTTAAGTTACAACTCATAGATCTTGTTCGGCGGCAGGAGATAGGCTTGTTTTTATTTTTATAGATTGTGTCACACAACATGAACAATTGTCTCTTGTCTACGCGAGAGTGACGGGTGGTTTATTGGTGGAAATGAATTTATAATTGCACTGGGCTTATAGTTCGTGCTACAGTCTTATTGATATGTTAGATGTGTTGTATTTTAAGGACGTTATATTTATTTATATCGGCAAGAAAGTACAGCACACATTCTAACATTACATCTTGTACACTGTGGAAACAAGAGATATACTAATGTGTAACTGGAAATAATATCAAAACGATTTCTATCGAATTTTGTTCCTACTAGAAGAACATTACCAACAGTTTGAGAGTAGGAACAATAAAAAAACTGCTGTATGTAGTTAGTAGTATTTAGTAAGAGTATTCTAAAATTTTGGTGCAAACAATTGGAGCCGAATAAGTTACGGAAAATAATACAGAAACAAAATTGAATGTATTGAATTGACAATATCAGAGAAAATCATGATGTAACTGCGATGTCAGCAGTTGTCAGCGTCCTAAGACAGATATTAACTCCTATTTCAAGTATTTTCAAACTCATCAAACTTTCAGAGGAAACTATTTTGTTGTATTGATTTTATTTGTAAAAATATTCTTCTATTCTATTTATTTGCTTGTATATTCTCTTTAATCCGTATTTTTATTTTGGTGTATTGATACTTTCTGTCATTACGTATAGATTCTTTTATGTGGAACTCGAGGTTATAAATCATAAAATGTATTATTTTTTGGAAAATTGTTGCCGTCATCTGGGTTTCCTGTAAATTTCATTACATCGTATAATTTCAAGAATTTTTTTTTCGGTATATTTCAAAAATTCTTAAAACGTAAAAGAAATCTTTTTAAAAATACATTTAAAATAATGGAATCGTGGATTTGACAACAGCTTACGCCAATTACAAGGGCAATTGTCTGGCCACAAGCTGCGTTTAATGTTTAATACATATTTACTTGATCTTTTATCAAACTTTTGTGAAGTTATGTAGATAGATCAGCAAAATCTCTATAATTATATTTTAGTTATATAGGTATGTACCCAACAAGGAGTAATTAGCTGCTATTTTTGTAGTAGGATTTTGCAGAACTTAATGTAAAGTGGCCACAACATAATACTATATATATTTTGCTGGTGACCTATATATTAAACGTCTTACTGTTAATATAAAATTGCTTTGACTGGTCAATGGTTTAAATTTTCTTAGCTGAAAAACTAAATTTAATGCTCAAACATAAATATATGACACAGAGACTTTATAAAAAAGATAGCGATTATACTTTTTTTAGTTAGATTTATGGTAGAGACTAATTTATTTAATTTACAATGAAAATTAGAAAACGGTACTTGCAAGTAGGACTAGATATTAACAACTGAATATATTTCAGAAAAAAGAACAAGAATGTTAAAAATGAAATGCATTAAGTAATGCATTCATTTTTAAATACACATGTATCATATAAATCATAGCAGCAATAGCGACTTACATATAAACCGGTCTATCGATGTAAACCTAGCCTAAAATGTAAAACTACGGATTGGAAATTATAACCATTTCCATTTAGATTTAAGGCAGAAGTATTTACTAAACGTTTAGTAAAAGGTTAATAGGAATTCCTTGTAGTAGTCTGATGTCGTACTATTTACTTTTTTCCTGCTGTTATCGGATATATTCTTTGGAATATGCTGTATTTGCCTTTCTTAAGAACATCTAATAAAACCATTCAATTTATCGTGTAAGATGGATTTAGAAAATGAATAATGCGCGTCTTTTAAGGAATTCCATTTACCGTTCAAATACTCTGTCATGCCTGCACTATTTGCTTAAATCCACATAAATAAACATAAATTTCAATTGACTTGTTAACGAACAACTTTCCAGCATTATTTAAACAAGTTTTATTGTCGACTGCCGTATACGTATCGTAATGTAAATGTTTTGGATGTAGAGGGGAGGGTTTACTGTACAGAGCGATGATAGTTGCCCCTCTAAAACGATGATGTACCTCGAGGGAAAATAGAACTAATCCTTTATGCTCTGCGAGATCTTAGCTATTACGCTAAACGTAAATATCAAATCACAGCGTAATAACTGTGCTCATTGCAATTGGTATTTGGGGAGCTTTCCTGTTAAACGGAAAACAATTGCTGTTAAAGGAAACACTATATATAACTCTATACGTTATATACGCTTATAATATTTGTAAGTAGATCTTTTATATCTGCATTAATACAAAATATTGCACTACCACGAAATTCTTTTACGATAGCATTTGTAAGAGGAACTCCACAGCGATGACAACAAAAATTAAGAAGCAATAGACTTCTGCTTAGACATTTGCAAATGCACGTATACAGTAAGTCCAATCCTATACTCTGTACCACGAGGAAATAGCCAAACTGTATGTAAACGAATTTAAACTATTACACTACAGTATATAACAAGAGGATTCTAATTTTATTGCAGTCATTATATTTTTAAACTATTACGTATTGTGTTGACATACTACAACGTAAACTCCTGTCTGTCTTAAGTCTTTGCATTTCAAGAGAACAAACTTTTGATGTATATGTAGTTTTTACGTGACTATAACTCGCAGGCGTTCGCTTGGAAAAACTTCACGAAGCAAGCGTAAATTTATGTTCCTTTATTTATACAACATGTCGAAGTTAAGTAAGTTCTTAAGCGTGAATAAATTACCGTAAATTTTCAATGTTTCTTAGGAACCTCCAATAGTTTGAGTTATACGATCCAGGTGCCATCTATAAATAGGAATCATTATCGTTATAATGCTTTAGGATTATAATAATACATTGTATAACGCTAATACTGAAGCGGACGTAATAAACATCCCTGGCAAACTTTCATAAGCACAGATGAATAATTTAGAAAAGTTGAGAGGGGTAACAAGTAAAAACGTCAAGAGTTATTAAATATGAAGGTACGACATTTTATAGCATTGAGAACATTGAATAGGTGGAATGTAATGCATGTTTCTACAATACATATATTACATAGTTACTTTTTAGGAAGAGTATATACATATATAATTATTATGTTTTTATACTTTCAGATTCACTATTTTTAGTTTAGTAATTTAATTAGAGATGTATAAAATAAATAATGTGGATTTGATAATGTATTTTACATAAACCAGCGCCTTATTAGTTTTTAGCATTAAACATACGGTAGATGGATTTGTTTTTTCTTATAATACGAGGGTTGCACATTATTTATTGGCCCTAACATATCAAACAATATCATTTTTCAACATAGTACTTAAATAAGCACTTGAAGACACTTATCCCACCTAAGATCCAAACACTTTCCATTGCTGTCATAGCTTCGTCATCGCTATTAAATTTAATTCACCAAAGACTTTCCTTCAATTTTTGAAATAAATAAATATCACTAGGAGCTAGGCTAGGTGAGTATGGTGGATGGTCCATCAACTGCATTGTCAATGACACTTAAGGAAGCAAAGCTCTTATGCACTAGCGTATTATCCTGATAAATCCAAAATTCCGTGCACCAACTTTCTTCTTTGATGCAATCACGAAGTTGATTAATTAGTGTAGCGTTATACTGGCCCATGATTTTATGTCCTCATTCTTCTTAATAAAATTCTCTTGGCATTTCAGAAAATGATGGATCATAAACTTGGGTGGTGGTGAAGATCCGCGATGTCGGTAGTTTTGCTTTGGAATTTCGACTCGAATCGAAGTGGTTCGAGGTTTCATCAACGATAGCAAAAAGATCCAGAAGTTTTTTGGATCATTGATAAAAATTTCAAATTCGCATCTGAAATCGTGACCATTTTTCTCTCTCGCTTTTGTTCGGGAGTCAACATTTGGAGTACTCATCTTGCAGGCTCATTATGTAGTCCCAACTCGTCATTTTTGTTCTAATTCCATCGTTGAAAAGCCTGCTATCTCTGCTAAACGTCTATTAGTTAACCGACGATCTTATTTAATCAAGTCACAGACACGATCAACATTTCCCTGAGTACCCACAGTTTAGAGCCGAGTAGCACCTTTCGCATGGTCACAAGGTCTGCTTCCACATAGAAATTCTTGAGACCAATTCTTCACAACCTGGTATCATCCCCAAGTACACTAGCCATATCTGCATAAATTTGTTGTGGCGCTAAACCTTTCTTTAACAGATACTTAATAATAGCGTGAAATTAGTGCTTCTCTGTGTTTCTATTCTAACTCAATACAGCTAATTAACAAATGCAGCATTACGAATCAACGTTGGTAGTTTGTTTAACAGATAAACAACGAATGAATGGTGTTGATGTGTAATGTTTATTTCAACGCCTACTATACTAGAGGGAGTAAGTTCTGGACATTCCTCGCAGGTGTAATATCGTCATGAAGTGTATATGAAATTGTATCTCTCTTAATATATTGTTGCCGTAGCTAATTTATGAAATCCAAAAAACGAAGATTAAATTAAGAAAGTATCGAGATGACGACAAATAACGCAATACTGAAAATACTTGATTGTTGTGTTTGGAGGAGCACTGCGTTTACGAATGCTGAGGTTAGGTTTACAGGTTAACATCACATGAGTGTAAGAGCAATTGTTGCATCTGGACTTATTTCATTGTTTTGTATGACAATTGTGGAATATGCAACCATATCAGTATGCAAATGGCAATTTCAGCGCATGTTTAAATAAAGAATAGCTCCTGATAAATTGCTAAATAACATATTCGCGAGCAATTATACGTGGTGACGTATCAAAATATTAATTTGCTGTGATAGGAGTTATAAAAATTGATATAATTGATATAATTCCCTAAAGGTATTCAAAATAGCAACATTGTTAAAGCTAATTCAATGCGAGCAACAAAGATTGAAGCGTTCCAGAAAGCTGAATATGGTGAAACGAACTAATCATTCTAGCAAATGTCTACACAGAATTTCTCTCATTTAAAACTCTTGCGGAACTCTATTGCAAACTTCTTTTTGCTACTAAGTAGGGACCACTGTATTAGTTTGTGTACAGCTGCTGATTGTGTTGGTTCACTTCAAGTGCGTTGTTCGATTGTTATGACTAATTTTGTTGAGCAAAGAGTTTACAGTTTGCGTTTCCAACGGAATTTGGTGTGTAGAATCATTGAATATGTTGCGTGGATGGTACGGGGACTCAGTTCGATTGAAAACAAGTGTACGAATGGTGCAAAGCATTCAAAAGCGGTCGTCAAGACGTTAATGATTTATCTCGCGCGACCGTTTGAAGAGCGGCTGTGACTGAGGCAAACATCGCTAAAGTTAAGGAATTGGTGGTTAAAAATCGTCATTATAGCTCGAGAGAGCTAGCATAAGAGATGAACATTTCACACGAATCAGTTCGTACGATTTTGGTCGATATTTTGGAGATGAGACGCGTCGCAACAAGGTTTGCTCCAAATGAGCGGAATTTTTCGCAAAACCAACATCGAAAAGCAGTTGCTGAGAACATGCATTCTCCGCCAGTGGCTTGACATTCATGCAATGCATCATAAGTGGTGCCGAGACATGAGTTCATGAGTACGGCATGCAAACAAGTCAACAATCATCCGAATGGCGCTACAAAAATGAGCCAAAATCGAAAAAACCAAGACAAAGTCGATCCAAAATTAAGGTCATGTTTACAGTTTGAATTCCCTTGGCAAGGTCAAACAGTGTATAAGGAATACTAGTTAGGCATTATGAATTGTTTCCAAAAGAATATTCGTCAAGAGAGGGCGGATTTCTGAAGAGACAAACCTTGTTGCACCACGATAATACACCATCTCATAAAGTTACCATTGTGAACCAATCAAAACCTCAACTAATTTGATCGAGCAAGCACCGTATTCACCAGATATATGTAGCTCCATGTGATTTTTTCCTCTTTCCTAAACTCAAATTGCCACTTCGAGGAACACGTTTCGAGTCGATTGAAGCCATAAAAGAAAATTCGTGGAGGGAGGCCTATGAAAAATGTATGGATGATTGGATTAATCGTTGGCGGAAGTGTATTGCGGCGGAAGGGGATTACTTTGAAGGCGATAAAATAAATTTTGATGATTAATTTAAATTTGTTGTTTTATTGAGAAATTCCAAATAGACATTTGACAGAATGTACATAGGGGTAGATATAATCAATATAACCTATAATATAAATATAATCACACAAAATGACAGACTAATACACTACTTGACAGCAAATTCACATGCATTATGGGTAACGGTCTAGTTAGAAGACAGTTTCGATAAAATTTGAAACAAATAGAGAACTAGCATTCTTCAACCTTTGTTGTTGTTCTTCAAACTTTGGGGCTATTTCTTCTATTTGCAGAATATTTGTATCTGAATTCATGATTTAATACATGATTTTAAAACTTTTTCAACATATACATACAAACATACATACATACCAAAACAATTACCTACATACGTTCAATAAGGTGCAGTAAGATCGTGTAAATTAACGTCTTAAATTAACTAAAAATGCATGTAGACTAATGATTCTAAACACGTCAATTAAAATATACACGGCTTTCAAAATTGTCCAACTTGTATGCATCACATCAAAGACTACATTAATCCATGTGCATTTTACTTAATGGTTGGCACTATCTTAAATAGCCGGAAATAGAGAGGTGCCATGAAGACGAGACGGTCGACACATATATTTGTGAAAGGTAAGGTTGTCTATTGCCTCTCTGCAGTTACGGCACAAAGAAAACCAGCGCGCTAAGTAGCAAGAACAATATTCGAGTAGTGGAGATTCCCAAAGCGAAGACGTTTGCGACAAGAACTGTTATCCGTTATTGGATGGTTAGGTAACGATGCGGGCGGCCATAAACAGAAGGAGTTGCACCGGTGCTTAAGAGGCAGGTGCTCAACTGCTCTCACGTTAATTGTAGAGCGTCACTTCCGCTAGACGCGCTCGCCGCGCTCTCCAGTCTTAGTGTGTGGTTGGTGCTGTGCCGTCGGGGACTTTTACTATTAGTATGTACTACAGATGTTGAATTACACGCTTGAAGGGTTCTCTTTCTGTGTGACTCTTCTTTTTCTCCCGTACGTCGGATGGAACCTGCCATATCTTGTTTCGCTTGTCGTATAAGTGGCAATTACATTTGAAGAATTTTAAAATAAATAGCAGAAAGAGAGAACACTTTATTTATAATTGAGAAGAGACTCTCCGAGACAGACAGTCTCTGTACGTGCTAGTTTGTCCGTTTGAAACACTGCTTTTAGTTGGTAGCAAAAAGACGATGTTACACTGCTGTAAGTACGCGATGTACAAAATCAGTAGGTATCATCAATAAATATAAATTTCCTTTTGATAGAAAATATTCCTAAAATTGCCTAAAATATATACAAAGATATGAATATTCGATATTATTATAAGCCTCATGATTTGGAAGCTACCAGTTCCATTCGTCACAAACAAAAAGAAGTTCAACTTTCTCCTTTGCTG
This sequence comes from Popillia japonica, assembly GCA_004785975.1. Lineage (NCBI taxonomy): Eukaryota > Metazoa > Arthropoda > Insecta > Coleoptera > Scarabaeidae > Popillia > Popillia japonica. The sequence continues at coordinate 25,196 of SMLS01056005.1, forward strand.
AATACCATACCTGCGAAATATGTGCCCTTGAACATACTGTAGTCTTAGAAATAAATAATGCTAATCAGGTGTGATTGGTGCTGTCAAACGTAACAACTTGTTTGCGGATGCTGATAGCTACACATTTTAACATTTCTTTATGTAATTTCAAAATTCCTTCGGATGAGAGTGCTACGCATATACTGCGTTCAAATAAACACTTACTATCCTACTTCAAAAATGTTGCACAGAACTTACATGTTTACCTATAATACTCTATTTTGTTGAAAATAACACAGTTCTAGAGCGCAGTTTGCATATTATTTTAGTATCATCGTATATTCCAGAAGACCATAAAGTCTACAATAAAGATGTCCAGTCTGTAACGTAGTGGTAAGATTTGGATCTTTCTTCTGTTCGTCATTTACGTAGCGATGCGGTAGCTTGCGCAGCTGTCATATAATTGACTTTTTTCTCGCTATGTGGAAATCTTACAACGATACACAAACAGACACGTAGAGGGCGCAATAAATTTGTAGTAAAATACAGCAATATGTCATAAAACAAAAATAATTGTGAAACTTACTAGAATTAAAAGGTCTTTGTCTGAAACGTATTTGATAGGTATTTGATAGGTCAAGTTACCGTAATATTTCGACTTCGCCTATTCGCCTTTCTCACTCACAAAAGCCACTTTTGTTTTAGTTTGTATTGTTTGTTTGTATTGCATATATTTGAAGGTCAGAAATAGGAAGCGTTGATAGTAGAAACTGGGTTCATGGAAGCCTTGGATATTTTTAATGCAGGTGTTTCCGATTGTAGTAATATTTTAGGCGAAAATCACACAAAACACACACAAATCGAAGAAGAAAACATGCCATCACTGCGGCAGCTGGAACATCTGCAGTAGATGGCGTTATAAAATGTTTATTTTCCTCTTTTGATATTAACTAAATTTAATGTAATCAGAGGAAAACGCAAGCGATTGCGTTCAGTCGGAGACCGCAGCCCATGCCCTGGAAGATATCTGTCTCACGGGCGGAAATAGAATGGAGCAGGAAGATCGAATACGTGGGAATGATTCTCGACAGCAAGTTCCTTTTTGCCAAGAATGTAGGTAGAGCTAAGTGAGGTAGTGTGCGTCCTCCGGTTAGTATTTCGACTTCTTAGACGAACCTGGCTGGCAGTCCTCCAACACCTCAGCGGCAGAGGTCGACCATCTGAACGAGTTCTTGAAGCAACTCAACCGAGGATTCTTTGAGAAGGCTCTCAATAGCAGCAACCCGGCGATGAGTAGCATAATTGCGCAAAAATCAACGGGACCTACCAAACATCGGACCACAACAGAAATACTCCGATCCTCACGATTTGATGTATAATACCCAAACAGTAACCCTATCTTCTGTTTTATCATTTTGGGCATCCAACAGGGAAGGAGATCCATGAAGAACACTCCGAATTAGCACAACCAACAGCATTCAAGGACCACCAGATAGACACCCCAAATGAAAGTAGAGCTGCTAAAAGAGGACCTCCTATAGAAGGAGGTCAATAATCCCACGCGATTTATTTAATGTTTAGAATTAGAATGTAAAAGAACTCGAATTTTTGAAAAATTAATTAAAAATTACGTACTATACTCAAACGCGACTATCTTCTAACTTCATTCCCTGTGCTTTTTATTGTATTCTGCGTCAGCTTTTTCTGTTCCTCAAAGGTACGGTGAGTTACTATAATTTGACCCCTAAACTGAGTCAGTGCGAACTGCGTCGTTATTGTTTTATATCAGTCGGTTATGTTTTTCGCACGTCGAGGTAATAGCCCTAATGTATCTGAAAAGAATTGGGTAGTTTATGAAGATGATTTTCTTGAACGTTACGTTACTGTCATAGAAAGCGGGGATATAGTAGAACGGAATCGTTAAGATTCAAAGTAGATAAAAGTTAATATCCCGTAGAAAATTTGTGTTTTTATTGACGGTGAAGTTGTATTTTTATTTTGTGTTATTTTCCGAAAGGTCGATAAACGAATGTTTTTGTTTCAGCAATGATGTGCAAGTTAAGGGACAGTTTACCGAGATTTGTTTTGTACTATCTTGTCGCACTGTCTACATCAATAAGAATAAATGGAATGACTGTACCTATATGAAGCAAAAAAAACTATTATTTTTAATTTATTGATACAATAATTTGATATAAGCACTTTATCGAACTTTTATGTTGCAATTCATTTCAATCTGCGTATTTAAAGTATTACGTGGCTCAGCATGTGGTACAAAATTAAAAATGAATGGACAGGTTTAATTATAAAATGGTCCATTAGATCTCTTTGCTTTAATCTGTAGTGCATACTATTATTATTACGGCACTCTTAAAATATACTCAAAATCTGTTACTGTCAGATTTACAATTACCATACGAGAATTAAAGCTGTTAAACTGCGTTACTAAATCGTTAATTCCATCATCCCACACGTGACCAGTAAGAGCTTCAACATTGGATGACTTATACTTCCTTGCTGAGAGCGAATGATGATATATTTCGATCAGTTTTCATTTAGCAGAAGTATCTGTACTGTTATAACCGGCCACACATAACAGTGGCGGCAGCAAGAGCAGATTACGGAAAGAAGAATACTCAATTCTCTGCGCCACAAATTCGACTAATTAATCAATCACAAATCAATTCTTGTTATAGGGCCACAACTGCTGATTGATA